>CM031372.1:40087955-40330197 GCA_018208015.1 Medicago ruthenica
TCTTGTATTTCGAGGTTTGAAATATCCTCGGCTTAAACGTTTAAAATTTCCTCCTAGAACTTATAACAAGTTCGAGTGGTCACTACGCGCACTGATATTCCGTGGTTCAAAAATTTGGGCGCTTATTGCCTTTCTGTGGTTCATCTGACAAGGACTACACAGCATCCTTGAATTACTCTTCGCTGCGCAACTCTGATCTAAACAAAATACTTTGGAGTAGGAATAATACACCCTTATCAAATCCTCTGGCTGACTTGTTCCTTATGACTTATAGCTATCACATCAAAATCATCTTACATTCGCCGATTCTTTTATGGCTTCACCACCTGTTGAACTTACTGATTGGTCGTCATTTGACACTGTGTTTCCTTTTGGACATAAACCCATATACGTACCTTCACGATAATACGCCAAAACTTGTAAACGGTTTTCGGCAACTGTTACGAGCCTAACAAAGCTCCTATCAACGGCTCATACTCTGATCTTACTTATTCTTCTCCATGTCCTGATTCCTGTGACCATCTCATGGTCCATCCCAACTTGTATATATCATTTAAACATTATAGAAACCGACCTCAAGGTACACCTGGAGTAGTTAAATTTCAAACTTAAATCACTTGTGGCAACTTCTAAAATGACTTATGGTTTCGGAAGGTTCACGTCTTTCATTCACTGGATCCACTGAGGATCTGAGTCCCATTACTAATCGTCTATATCTATCCATAAGGATTTCATACCCATAATCTTTCCGAGACAGCTACGGTATCTATGGTTTTACCATACCTCTTAAAATTACCTTCGAATCCCTCCGGTTAATTGATCTTGAGCTTCACAAACCTCATCATTATCTTTCAAAACTGGTCTACTACAACCATAAGTCCTCGTATACTCATCTTCTTCATCCATAAAGGGACTTCAACTTATTATTCAATATCCTGTTCAGAGAACTCTTTACTTACTGCTGAGCTTGCGTTTTCTCGTACGAAACATCTTGATGGTTCATCCTAATAAAATAATCCTATTCTCTTCTCTTGGTATAAAAACTTTTCATTGGACTTAGCTTATTTCAAATCTGCTTGTCAACGGAACATATCCTGAAACACGCTTCGATGTGCAACAGGTATCATCATTTCATCTTACTCATCCATTTCGGGTCCTAGATTGCATACCATATTCTCCTCTTAAGGAGTGCTCCATTGCCATCCTCATGCCACTTCTCAACAACGGTTCCAATTATGGTTTCATAATTTTCTTACTGTCCATGTCTCTTCCCATGAGACATCTCTCAATGACGCGTCCAACTGTATTGAGGTTCTTCACCTTATCCTTAAATATCTCTGGCATTCACTGAAACTCTGCCATAAACAAGCTTAGTCACTTTACAGTTTGATGGCTCTATTTGGCGTTGATTACTCCTTCGCCAACTCCGTCAAACAATTCTACCACCTTAGTCTTCGTCCTTCACAAACTTCATTCCTCCTTGGTCAATTCAGCTCTCGGACATTTATCCTAACTGTCATATACTAGACTGAGTTGATCAGGCTCAGCTAGATGTGACCTTTAGAATAAATCCGGAACCCAATGGTCCCACTAACTTTTAATTGAAACTTTAATGACCCAAGGCACGGTCTGAATCGACCTGCTCTGATACCAATTGTAACACCCATACTAAATTATCTAGAATATTTAGCATGTGTGTATTATTCTGATACTGGGTACATTAAAATTTTCAATAATAAATACAATATAAAACTACTGAATGAGTACAAATAGCTCGTTTATACAAATATCCAAATATCATTTACAATTACATTCTCATATACATAGATAATCTGTCAACCTCCTGAGCTTGACCTTGACGAGCATCTGCACTCCATCCAGCATCTTTCCTGAAAGATCTTCATCTGAAAACCACTTGGCTACCTGAAAACCTGCACCAGAAGGATAGGGATGAGACATATGTCTCAGTGAGCTCCTACCCTACCTACTGTTGGCAACCACAGGGAACCTAGGGTCGTCGTGCCTACCTCGGCAATCTTGGGAATATCTACGATCGCCAAGTCTTATCTTTACTTATTTCGCGATCAAGGGGAAGAACTAGGATCGCTGCATATCTTAATCTTATACTTAGTGATCAGCGGGAAATAACTATGATCACTTCTTATTACTAGGAACTAATTGTCCTATTTCTCAATACTTATACAAATAAACGTATTCATCTTTTCATATCTTAAAGTTAGAGGTTAGCGTTGAACAAACAATAATTATCTGGGTTCATTTTACGGAGTGCATCCGGGTGGAGTAACCCCGAAGTACATCTCCCTTCTAACCGGTGAAAATTCCTATCATATCAGGCTAACACCGAACTCCTCTTGTCGTCGTGCGGTCATCCTTGCGGAATAACACGTCCCACTAGCGTGAACCTCCTGTGTCCCACTAGCGTGAACAACAGAAGACACGACTTAATAATCTTAACTTATGCGTATACCCCCCCGTGTCCCACTAGCGTGAACGACGGAAGACGCGAATTAATATTCTTAACTTATGCATGAACCTTTCATGTTCCACTGGCGTGAACGATGAAAGTCACAGCTTAACAATATTAATCTTAATCTTAACTTTGCGTGGACCATTCGTGTCCCACTGGCGTGAACATCGAAGGCCACGACTTAATATCTGTGTAATTCATGACTACTTAACCTATAATAGGTCCTAAGCTTGGATTCTGAATTAATCTTGGCTTACATGTACTTAAGTGAATGTAGGGATTTCACTTACAAAGAGATAATCCCATTACTAATCCCTTTATATATCTATATAACTTAGGATATAAGTATTCATCTCCTAATGCCATGCCTATTCCTCATCCTACCCTAATTCCAAACCATTTCTCAAGAACAAGAATCTGGGTAGTTGCAAAATCGTAGTCCGATTTGCAAATATCGTAGCACGATTTTTGCCGTAAATTTCATGAAAAACAGGGCACAAAATCGTAGCCCGATATCTAGAAATCGTAGTCCGATTTTGGCTTCAGCAGCATTCCTAATTTTGCTTCCTAGGCTATTCCAATCCTGACCAAACGTCCAAACAGCTTATAGGAAATAATTCCAAGACATAATGGTAGATCATAACTTAGTTTAACAAGGAATTAGCATCCAAAGGATATAGAGCATAATTTCTAAACTTTAAACTCAACTTGTAAAAATGAATTAAACCTACTCAAACGGGTTATAAAACCCTGTGGAACTCGCCTTGATTTAGCTAGCTTTCTTCTTGCCAAGTTCTGATTTCCAAAGCCCTTGCTCATTACCACCACTTTTCTTGACCCCTTGTTCTATCCCTTGCTTTTCCTTTAACTTTCTTGTTCCAAATTTCTGCAAATTTGCAGTTTTGGACCCCTGACTTCAAACTCGTCCCCAGACTTCAATACTCAGCCAAACTTCACGAAATTGGTACCAAAACGTAGATAATTTTGTTAGCTTTCCATAGCATCAAAAACCACTGAAATCGGAGTTAAATAGAGAGAGTTCTGACCATTTCAATAGAGCCCTGTCCCAAATACGGGTTTCTCCAACTTCCTCCAAATCTCTACCCATAACTTCCTCTTCTTCAGGAATCATCATGCAAGATAAAATAGAGGTTTAGGCTCAAACAATAGGCACGAAATTGAAGTGAGAAAGGGAGATTGAAGTGATTCTTACCTTTTCTTTCTTTAACCTTCTCTTGTTCTAGCTTTTAAACCAAGCTTGCTAGCATGCTCTTTCTCACATGAATTGGAATGAAATCTTGATAAGTGAAGGAAGGAGGAGTGAGGCGTGTGAGTAGAGTGAAGAGAGGGGAGTGAGCTGATTTCTTTGGATAAGTGTAGAAGAGTGTAGAAGTGTGTAGAGAGAATGAGAGAAAGTGGTAAGAAAGATCTTGCCTCTCTTTTTCTTATAATCCTCCTCTTTGTATTAATTACAATAATGCCATTCCTCTTTTTAACAAATTTGCCATGCTTGCTAAACAAGTTTCCAACACTAATAACTGATACTTATGAGCGGGATATCACACTTACCATATAAATGAGCCCATTAACTGACAATTTACCAAATTGTCCTTTGCTCAAACATTTCTGACACATCGTCTCAATATTAATAAATATTCGAATCTTAGGCGGGATATTACAGATTGGGTTATCGCGAAGCTTCAAAACGATGTCGCGGCTTGAGCGGAAAGGGAAAATCAGCTCAAGGCTGAGGTTTCTGAGGCAAAGGGCGAGATGGCCCTGACCTTTGATGCTGGCTTTGAACGGGTTAAAGCTCAAGTCGCTCTTTTGTACCATGGCGTTGATCTTTCCGCCCTTGATTCTTTTAAGGTTATTGTAGATGGCGTCCTACTGGACGAACCATAATCTCACTTGTTGTAATTTTTAATTTTGTTTTGAACTCAGTACTCTCTCCGAATTTGTAATGATGCCTTGTTTTCTTTAAGCTGTTCATCTGTTCTTCTTAGCTTCGAATTTCTTCTTCTTAGAAAGTGCCTCCTTGGCGATGATTATTGCTTGTGCTTATTTTGCAACCTTGTTAAAAATTATCGAATGGTTTTATTCTCAATGTTATTGTTTCTTGCGTGCACCGTCCTATTTTCGCGACGTCTTAGAGCCTTCATTGGGGGTTAAGGAGTTAGGTGGCGATCTCATTTTTGGCTCACGACGTCTTAGAGCGCTCATTGGGGTTAAAGAATTAGGTGGCGATCTCATTTTCGGCTCACGACGTCTTAAAGCCCTCATTGGGGTTAAGGAATTAGGTGGTGATCTCATTTTCGGCTCACGACGTCTTAGAGCCCTCATTGGGGTTAAGGAATTAGGTGCGATCTCATTTAAGCTCACGACGTCTTAGAGCCCTCGTTGGGGTTAATGGATTAGGTGGCAACCCTCGTTGGGGTTATCTCTTTTTAGCTCACGACGTCTTAGAGCCCTCATTAGGGTTAAGGAATTAGGTGGCGATCTCATTTAAGCTCACGACGTTTTAGAGCCCTCGTTGGGGTTAAGGAATTAGGTGGCAACCCTCGTTGAGGTTATCTCTTTTTAGCTCACGACGTCTTAGAGCCCTCATTAGGGTTAAGGAATTAGGTGGCAACCCTCGTTGGGGTTATCTCTTTTTTCTTGGCGTTGTTGATCTGTTGCGGGCGATGTCTGCAAAAATAGATGATATAGATATAATTTAATAAGAAAGCGGGGTGCCTCATTAAAAACCCCCGCTACTGCGGGGGGAAAAGAGTGCTCCCTGCTTTTTACATTAAACAAAAGATACATGAAACTAAAGCAAGATAACCAGTGTGACGGCTTCACGGGCTTCTGAGATCGCCCTTCGGATTGTCATGACGAGTGTCTCTCTGTTGGCTGCAAAGTCTGGGACGTGAGCGAGTTTGTGTAGTTCTTGAATTGAGTTTGCTCCATTCGGTGGGCCTGTCTCACTAGCTTTCTTTGTGAAACTACCATGACACCATGTTGGCGTGTTGACCGGCTTAACTCCTGGATCTTCAGCAAGGCGACGACACACTTCGGCAGGGTTGACGCTAAGCATATATGTCGGCTGACGAGCGGTAAGGTTTAGGCTTTTCTTCAGGAGCTCTGTTACGCTCAGCTCTTTGGTTGGATCAAAAGATGTTTCCATTCCGGTGGTCTGAAGTGGCGCTGGCCCTATCAGACTCTCTTCTAGACCTTCAGTGAGTTCGGAGCGCTTTTGCTGAAATTCTCCTCTTGGTGAACTTTGGTGTTACTGACTCCTTTCTTCTCCTTTTGTAGCTTTAACCTGTTGTGGTAGCATTCGCGGGCAATTTTCTGGTCTGCTCTGATAGTGCCGACCTGTCCATTTTCCAGTGGGTACTTCATGACGAGGAACTTAGTGGACAGATAGGCGTCAAGAAGGTTGAAAGTTGGGCGACCTATTATGATGTTGTAAGAACAAGGCGAGTTTACCACTAAATATTTAACTCTGATGGTTTTAGCGCTGCTGCCTGTACCGAAGGTTGTTTTCAAAGTAACGTATCCGCGAACGTGCACCTGTTCTCCTGTGAAGCCAGCTAGGATTCCTTTGAAGGGTTGCAACTGGTCCTCATTAAGTCCCATTCTCTCAAAGGCAGAGTAATAAAGGATATCTGCAGAGCTGCCGGGATCAATCAACACTCTCTTGATGTCCCTGTTGAAGATGTGTACAGTGATGACCATAAGATCGTCATCATGGGGAATTATACACTCGCGGTCCTCGCCTGAGAAGGTGATATTTGTTTGGCGCGCTGGTTTCGTCAGGGCTTGGTCATCAATAAGCATCACCTGTCTCACATATCTCTTCCGTGAAGCGCTGGATTCACCGCCTCCTGCGAACCCGCCGGATATAGTGTTCAGAGTGTGGCGCTCGCCATCCTTTGTCGCATCTTTTTCCTTTGGGGGGTCTTCGGGGGCGCCTGTCTCCCTCCCTGCTATCTTTGACGTATCCTCTTAGTCTGCCATTCTGAATTAACTTTTCAATCTCTTTTTTCAGATGGATGCAGTCATCTGTGGTGTGTCCTACCCATTATGTTTCCTCTTGGCGGCGGGGGGTCGGGGATGAGTCTGGAGTGGTAGACATCCCTCCAGATCTGCTCACGACGAGTGTTGAGCGCTGTGAAGGATTTTGGTAGGGGTACGCGCCAGTCCGGGATATTGCGCTTGTAAGGCGCTCTGTCTCTGTGGGTGGGCGGATAGTAGCTTCGGCGATGGTCGTAGCTGCTGGGGCCGCGCTCTCTAGAATCTCTGGCTTTCTTCTCAGCGTTGCTTTCTTCTCCCATGATGTAGCATTCCGCCCTGGACATAATCTCCTCCATGGAATCAGCTGGTTTTTGTGCCAGTGATTCGTTGAATTGGCCAGCGTGGAGGCCATTTTAAAAGGCTCCCACGAACAACTCTTGGTTTAGGTTAATGACTTTGATGGTGGCGTCGTTGTACCGTGCAAGATATTCGCAGAGGGACTCGTTCGATCCTAGATAGACGTTGAAGAGGCTGGTGGATGACACTTTGCGGTGGCGGCTTGCTGAAAATTGGTGTGTCAATTTGTGTGTCATGTCTTGGTAGCTGATGATGCAAAAACGAGGTAGGTTCATATACCATCTGAGGGCGGCATCTTTGAGGGTTCCCGCTAACAACTTGCACTTGAGAGAATCGGCGGCGCCAATGATGGCCATTTGAGTGTTGAAAGCCGTCACATGTTCCACTAGGGTCACTCTTTCCGTCGAAGGACGAAAGAGAGGGTGGCTTGAAATTTTCTGGAACTGGCGCATTCCAAACTTCGGCGGAAAGTGGTTGAGGATCTGGATCCATCGACTCGTCTTGTTGGGATTCGTTTCCTTCAGTGTGCTGTTGTTGGTGTATTATCTCCATTGTTGCTTGCAAGGCTTCGTTGTGGTCGCGAAGCTGTTGGATCTGTTGTTATAGGGCTTCCAAGGCCGCCGGGTCCACCATCAGTGGTGGCGGCGACGGTTGTTTGAGTTTGTATGTGGAGGCTGCGACTGGTGGTTGGAGATTTGCGACTCAGATCGTGAGTCTTAGGGACTAGATCAGGGCTTATCAAACAGATACGGGTTGATTGTTTGATTGGTGGGGGTATGTTATGAATCACGGCGGATTCAGAGAATTTGGGGTTGCTCTGAAAGGTACGGCGGATTCACGGTGTTCAGACGGTGCTCTGAGGCCGCAGATCGGCTCCTTTCGTTTCAGAGATGGTGGCTAGGTCAGTTTTACCGTAGCCCCACGGTGGGTGCCAACTGTACTGGCTGAGAGTACAATCTAGGAAAACTAGGGTTTTCTGGGTCTGTTTTGGTCATGGCTTAGGAATGATCCCAAGGTTACTATTTGTAGCCCCAATTTGGGCATACCCGGTCATGGTTTTAGGCCCAAGTCTTAAAAGGGCCAAAACCATGGCTAGGGCGCCCTCATAGGCTACTGAGGACGCCCCCAGAGGGTGTCCTTTAGGAGAGTTCCTTAAGGTTATATATGACTGTCAGGTGGGCCTTGTGCTCTTCTGGAGGACGCTCAGTCTCACTCAAAGGGTTCAAGCCCTGTCTGTAGGGCTCTTAGGCCTAAATGGTAAGATCTATAGTCCAGATTTAATGAATTTTAATTTTTTATTTTGAAATTATGTCATTTTATATAATTCTTTATTTAGATTTAACATAAAAAAGTTTGTCATAAATGGTAATTTGAGTATGATCTTCATAATTAGCTGTAATAAATAAATATGTTTTTATATTTATGATTCAACCTTGCATTGTCACGTGTAACTTTTCCTTTGTACAGTGATTTTGATATGCCATGTGTGTGTACAGAGGATTTGGAATTTAAATTACACACATGATGTGATCTTTGAAATTTGGTAATTTGATGTCCTTTTTAATTTTAATTTAATTTCAATATAAAAAGGGATAATGAATCAAATACTACATATTCAAATTTTAATTTTATCTATAATTGTGAGACCAAAAAAATTATCATGATATAAAGTTCTTATAACATCCTACGATTAACCGGTTCAAAGAACTTTTTTTTATTTTTAAAAAATGAACCCTAAAATATGGGCGATACAGATAATTTACTCTTGGTAAAAAAACTAACATAACTAATAACTAAAATATTAATGTTAGTGTATGGTAAAAATAAAAATCTGATTTCACTACTGTAGTTAATTAGTAGTTTAAGGCATGATTTAATGTCTTGAAAAAATTACAAAGACTGTTTACAGCCTGGTTTTTTTCTTCCTAATCGACTGCAAATTTAATTGTTATCCCAGGCAATTTAAATTTCAACGATTTTTCTTTCCGATCTGGTTGCAAACTTTAATTAGTATGTTAAATCAGTAAATTAACTCGTTAATTGTTAATTTTTTTATTGACATTGATTTTTCAACGTATGTATAAGGGTGGATTCTAGGGTGAGGGTTCTATTAAGTCCCTCACCGGTGAACCACTCTGAATAACTATTGAGAGCCATTAGATCGATCGAGTTCACATATGCTATTACACACTAGATCACAACTTTCTTATGATTTTATTTTATATCTTTTCTTAAATAAACAATTTTTGTTCTCTTCCTCTCATGACATATGCATCGACTTTAGACAGAGAAATGTTCACCCCGTTGTCCTCCCATCTCCGCCACTTTCCTCCCACCTCCTCCACCGGCGGACAACCACGACTCATTTTGGAACCCCTTGGAATTCATGCTTATAATTATAATCACTTCCTATTTTCGTCAAAGCTGTAGAAAACCACAACAATAACCTCATCTAAATCATAAATCTAGATCCCCCACTTTCAAGCTTCAAACATAAGATTACGATTTAACGAACTAAAATACAATTTTCAATTATTATGCAGAAAACAATTTACAACCAAGTAACTTCTAATTTCTCATTTTTCACAAAAAAAAAAAAACAATAAAAAGAGGGCATTTGTAAAACTGTTGCAAAGAAAGTGGTTTCAATGTATCCTTTTAGTGTTTCAATTTTGGAGATTTTTTCCTTTCCTAATCATCCCAGTTAAAAAAAAAAAAAGAAGATGGTTTTTATTTAATTAACAAATCATTGCTATATTGAATGAAATTAAGGGGGTAATGCTATAATTATATCTTTTAATTAATGGACCTTTAAGAGAGGAGAGGTTGTGGTTGTGGAGTTCTATTTCCGACATGGAAACGTTAAAGAGATGAGAAGGGGAGAGAGGGGGTGGGGCTAGGTATTGTACGTGAAAATATATACGTGTTAAACTTTTATTTCTAAATCATCTTAACCTTTAATTATCTTTGTAACAAATCTAATGGTGTATAAAGTGGTCCACCGATGAATCACTTGTTTGATGGTTCACCTTAGACGCCACCATGTATAACACAATTAATTTGTCTAATTTTATGGAATTGAAATCCGTGGAAAAGTGGTCAAACATGCTTGAATACACATGCTTAAATTAACTCCTTAATTGTTAACGTGTGACTGACATTAATTTTATAATATTGGTATTAGACAATTTTATGTATTATTTGTTTGAATTTAAATTCATGAAATAGCGTTACACATGCCTAAATACACTAATCATCACTCTTTCTCTCCACTATTTTAAGATTAGCATTTTTTTTTAATAACTCATACCTCCACTCAATATTAATAAATAACAGATGTTTTAGTGTACTTCCTTAAAAAAACAGATGTATTGGTGTACTATTGAACTGTCTTACGCTAAATTAATTACGTTAGAAAGTTGTTTTTTTGGTAACAGAAACAGCAGAGTTGAATCAGATTGATGACAGAAAATTCCCAACTTCGACTATAACAGATATAAATCAATGCATCATCTACCACACCAATAATGTCATGTTATTTTTCATGATTTAATATTTTTATGTATCAATATATTTTCGCACACAATAGATTAGAAACTAATCAGTCATACCCTTTTCACTCATGCTAGAAAGTAACTAAACTGACTCGAACATGATGTGTTTAGTCGAAAACAATTAAAAGAGACCAAATCAATGTTATTTTTTTTTTTATCATTTAGCATATAAACATGATGAGAGTAGTCAGCTCTTCAAGATGTCTAGCTCTACTGCGGTTTCAACCACATAACAAATCAAAGCACAAAAATTATTTGATCAACTAAAGCACCAAAAAAGATTAAGTGGAACACAAGAGCCGGAGAGGAATCTTGATCTTGAAGCAAGGTTTTCAAAGATGCTATTAAAACTAGAAAACAAGTCACAAAATTAAACAGAAACAGTTTAAGTAACAGGTTCAATCCAAACATTATCATCAATTTGAATACTATTAGATAATGGCAATCAACCTAAAGGTTTGAGCACTTACAAAAGCAAGACATCACTTGAGATTTAATAAAGAAAAATAAAACTAGCCAGTCTTGGCTATAACGTGTTTCAACATGCTCTCCATCTCCTTCAGATGATACTCGAGAACATCTATTTCATTTTGTTGGTTATTCTTATCAAGCAAACTTGTGGCCACAGTGATTGCATTGTTGATCTTCTCAATTTCTTGAGGGGAGAGCTTTAAATTCACATCTTTCTTTAAAGCATTCTTCATATTGTAAACACAATAATCCAATGCATTCATTACCTTGGCCTTCCGTAAAAATTCCTTATCTTCCATGTGGTATCTCTCAGCTTCTTCAATCATTTTTTTAATTTCCAAGGTTGACAATCTTTCTTTTTCATTGGTTATGGTGATCTTGTTCGTATTTCCTGTAGATATTTCCTTAGCTGAAACAGTTAGGATACCATTTTCATCGAGACCAAAGCATACATCTAAGGGGTTGCCTCGAGGAGCACCTGGACGACAAGAAAGGGTGAAAAAACCAAGCAGATTATTGTCAGTAGCTCTTGCTCTCTCTCCCTCGTAAACCTTAATCGAGACTTCGCATTGGTTATCTTTAGTGGTTTCAAATCGTTCTGTCTTTGTCACAGGTATGGAAGTGTTCCTAGGAACCACCACACTCATGACACGATCAGCATCGGAAATACCGAGCGACAATGGGGTAACATCTCGCAACACCAAGTTCGGGACATTCTTAAAGCCTTCACTCAAAATAGCAGCTTGAACAGCTGCACCATAAGCAACAGCTTCGTCCGGGTTGATACTCTTGCATAAATCCTTCCCCTTGAAAAAGTCTTGCAATAGATCCTGCACTTTGGGAATCCTAGACGAGCCACCCACAAGAACAACATCATCAATATCAGCAATGTGCATCTTTGAATCACTGAGACAATTCTCAACAGTTTTCATACACTCATTGAAAAGATCCATATTAATTTCCTCAAACTTGGCACGGGTGATTGATGAAGAAAAGTCAATTCCCCGAAATAAAGAATCTACCTCAACAGTGGTGACAAAAGCAAAAGAGAGTGTCCTCTTTGCCCTCTCACATGCAGTTCTCAACCTCCTCAAGGCTCTTGGGTTCCCACGAATGTCCACCTTCTTCTTCTTCTTTTGAAACTCCTCTACAAAGTAGTTCACCGTTCTATTATCAAAGTCCTCTCCCCCAAGGTGAGTGTTTCCGGCAGTGGCTTTTACCTCAAAGACATCACCCTTAATTGTAAGGATAGACACATCAAAAGTACCACCGCCAAGGTCAAAGACAAAGATATTCCGTTTACCATCACAATCACTTCTCTTGTCAAGACCATATGCAATAGCTGCAGCAGTAGGTTCATTGATTATTTGAATGACATTAAGGCCAGCAATGGCACCAGCATCTATGGTGGCTTTTCGCTGCGAATCATTGAAGTAAGCCGGCACAGTAACAACAGCATTCTTGACGGGCGACACCATAAATGCCTCAGCAACTTCTCGCATCTTTGTAAGGATCATAGACGATATTTCCTCAGCACAAAATTGGGTCTCTTGACCCTTATACTTAAGAGTAATCATGGGTTTGTCATTCATTCCGGCAATGACCTTGAATGGCCACAACATTATATCATTTTGAACAACGGGATCACTAAACTTCCTACCAATTAACCTTTTAGCATCTGGAAAAACAACAATAACAATAATAATAGTAAAACCATATCATCCATTTGTCCAACTAAAATAGCAATTGCATAATAACCAGGGTTTTAAATAAAGTTTAACGACAACGATGACTTTTGACAATTTTCCACTACAATAATCATGATATGACTGCAACCACTGTTTAAAGCCGTAATAATCATAACAACAACAACAACAACATTAAATACATGCAGGACCAACCCGGGGTAAGGCTACTAAAGCCTCGCCCACCAACAAAAACAAATCATTAGATTCTATTAACAAAAAATGCAGACACTTATTTTTGGCCCATATATTAAAACTCATTTTCCATCGGCATTTTTAGTCACCGTACAAAATTTCCATCAACATTTTTGGTCCTTAAAATGCTAAAGGAAAATGTTAAAATAACTAAAAATTGCGATTTTTTTGCAAGGACTAAAAGCGAAACTATGAATATTTATAGGGATCGTTTACTTAATTAACCCTACAAATTATTGGGTTGGTCCTAGATACGAGAATAGGAACATACCAAAGATGGTGTTTTGTGGGTTAGAGGCAACTTGATTCTTAGCAGCATCACCGATCAACCTATGATCATGAGTGAAAGCAACAAAAGAAGGTGTTGTTCTGTTTCCTTGGTCATTGTGTATGATCTCTGCTCTGTTTTGATGCTCCATCCACACAGCAACACATGAATAAGTTGTTCCAAGGTCGATTCCCACTGCACGTCCTTCATGTTTTTTTGCCATAATCTTCTTTCAACTAAACCAAAAAAAAACAAAAAACATTTCTTAAATAGGAGAAATTCAAATTAAATGAAATAATAACTAGAATGCATTTGTAATTTCAAAAAATAAAGCATCTCTACCTTCGTTTTCTTGAGATTGAACGAGAAGAAGAATACTCGAGCGTAACCACTGTATTAGTAGCAATGTGTGTCTTTCGAGCTTTCAACTTTTAAAGGGATATATAATGGGAATAAAATAAAAACATGCCAACAAATTTGGTCTACGCTATGGTCTTTGCTTAAGAGTTAAGTCTGGTCTTTTGCTTAAGAGTCAAGTTTTCGGGGGCGGGGGGTTGTTTGTGACCCAAACTCAACACTCGTAATAGCTGGACGAAGAATGTTACTAACACTATCTTTTAGACACTTTTTTTAATACTTACATTTTTATTAGGTAAAATTAATGTATGTTCCACTACTTTATGTGAATTTTATTTTCAAAGTGTATGATCTACTAACAAAAGAGTGAGTATTAGAAAAAGTGTTCAAAAGGGAGTGTTGCTAGTATTACTCTAGCTCGATACAGGTTTTAAACCTAAATTCAATTCTAAACCCAGATAAAATACGGGTGGAATAACGACAAGACAAGTGATTTTTTTTACTCCATACATCTCACGCGCCTTGAAGGTCTGAAAAAAACCTTTGTTCAAATTTTAAAATCTAGGTGCATTTTTTTTATTATACAATTTGGCCAACAAAAAATGATCTATAGGCAAAAATAAATATTTTATACATCTGAATTTTATAATAAACTTGGAACTAGGAGATAAGTGAAGCAATGATAACATAAAAATTTATATCAAAATATCCTTGCATATATAAAACGTACTTAGTTCATACTAAATAATAAATTTGTCTGCAATGATGACTCATGTAAGTAATAATTTTTGATGTTATAAACACTTTTTTGACCTTCCATATTAATGTTAAATTGTGATGTAAGCAATTTTAACAAACTAATTAATTACAAACATTTAACTTAAACAATCGCAAGGGGTGGTGTGGATAGTACAAAATCAATGGGCTAGTAACTTCTCTATTGATATCAAAAAGCCCAAGAAAAAAACCAAAATCCAAAAGTCCATGTAACCTTAACAAAACCCTAGCTATTATATTGCTGAAACTCATTTCTCTGGAGCCGCCGTTCACCTTCACCTTCACAGAACCATAACAGCATCGATTCACTGAAATGGCGAAAGAGGAAGTGAAAACCGTTGTTCCTGAATCGGTTTTGAAGAAACAGAAAAGGAATGAGGAATGGGCATTGGTGAAGAAACAGGCGCAAGAATCAGCGAAGAAGAAGAGATCTGAAACTAGGAAGCTTATTTGGAGTAGAGCCAAACAGTACGCTAAGGAATACGATGACTCGGTATTATTCATATTATACAATAATAATTAAGTTAATTTAATTCGATTAAATTAATTTGTTTGTTTGATTATTGATTTATTTGTTTCATTTTTTGTTTCAGCAAAAGGAGTTGATTAGGTTGAAGCGTGAAGCTAAGCTTAAGGGTGGCTTTTATGTTGATCCTGAAGCTAAGCTCTTGTTCATTATCAGGATCAGAGGGTATGAAATTTTTTCTATTATTTTTTACTTTATTTTTTAGTACCACTTAGGGATTAATTATGTTTTTTTTTTAAATAATTGAGAAAAATGACAGAAAAAATGGGTGTATTTAGATTCTGAATTGAATAAAATTTATGTAGGACTAAAAAAATATTTAACCCTATTACTTGTGTATCCTGTGTGGGTTATTTGTTATTGTTTTTTAATTAAGTACTTAGTTAATGGGAACTTTATAATTTCAGTATAAATGCAATGGACCCAAAATCAAGGAAGATTTTGCAGCTTCTGCGATTGAGACAGGTAAATCAGATTGTTTTTGAATTGGTCACTCGATGGATTGGTTTGTTGCAGTTGGTTTTGTTCTTGATGGTTGTTAGTTAGTAACTTCGTTCTCTGTTGATGTATTTGTCGATGGCTGTATGTGTGCCATTTAAAGTTATTATTACTTGTTGGTTTGTAGAAAAACTTATATACTTGTTTTGTTACTTTATTATAATTGAATGCGTTGCAATTGTTGAGTGCTTAGTTGAGTTTTTTGAAAGTGCTGCTTCTGATATCTTGCAATGTACCTTCAATTAAGGGATCAATAGTTATTACAGGAAGCGTATAGCTACTTGTAAATTAAAATGTGATATTTGAGCTTTCATCGAATGACTAAGTGTCTCCTACAATAGGTTATTTTTCATGTGATAAGCCAACCTAACATAAGCACTGCAAAATTACTCCTCTATCTAAATGTTTAATACATTAGAGTTTAAAATTATTTTTGCTTTTCACCCAAAAAATTTGTTTTGCTTATTTGTGTTGTTTAGGTTGTACATCTATATAAGAATGGTAGTTACTGAAATGAATGAATATAACATAATTCAAAACAATGGGTAATATCTTATGTGTTGACTTTAGATCTCTTGTTTATATGTATATACTGTGCTTGTATGATAACCTTGCACTTGATTATTGATTCTTTTCATAGAATTCACCCATTATAACCAACTGGTTTAGTTCACCATCCCTGTCATCCTCAATTTTCTGAATAAAAATGTTTTTTTTTAGCTTACTGATAAGGTGTGGTGTGCTGACATTTTGACCTAAGTATTTCTCTTTAATTTTTAGCTTCTCGACTTTTTTCTCCATTTCACACATACTTTTATCTTCTAGACTCAGTGCAATATATCAGTGTAGGCTTATTCTTCCATTTGTTTTGGCTGCAGATATTCAATGGTGTCTTTCTCAAAGTTAACAAAGCAACCGTGAATATGCTCCACAGGGTTGAGCCATATGTTACCTATGGGTATGCAGAATCTCAAATTATCTAAAGTCTAGATTATCACTCATTATAACTCGGTATGAGTTCTTAATTCATGCTATATTTTATATTAGGTATCCCAATCTGAAGAGTGTCAGAGAATTGATCTACAAGCGCGGTTATGGAAAGGTTGATAGGCAGAGAATTGCTTTGACAGATAACTCTATCATTGAACAGGTCTGTATTTGATTAGTATTCCCTGCTTTCATTCGATCACACAGTTGTCAATCTGAACTGTCCGACATAGTTTGGGATCTCTCCTCATTCCGACTATGTATTTTACCCAATTTGCCAAAGTCAGAATGTGAGTTGTTTAAACTTGGTTGACAGTCCAGATTGCGTGACTTTGTCTAATGTGTGATCTCTCGACCAATGTCCTGTGTATGGCGTTGCTATTATTATTGTTGAAGGTTACGCTGCTGGTTAATTTTTTCTATTTTTCATCTGACAATATTATATTGCAGGTTCTCGGGAAACATGGTATCATTTGCATTGAAGATCTCATTCACGAGATCTTGACTGTTGGACCTCACTTCAGAGAGGCAAACAACTTCCTATGGCCTTTCAAGCTCAAAGCTCCTTTGGGTGGCATGAAGAAGAAAAGAAATCACTATGTTGAAGGTGGTGATGCTGGTAACAGGGAGGACTACATCAACAAACTCATTAGAAGGATGAATTAGGTTTTGGCATGTGTTGTTTAAGATTGATTATGGAAGTTGGGATATCTGTTTTATTTAATTCCAGTTTTGTTTTTAAAGATTTTCATATGTTTTCAATGTTGCTTAAGCAGAACGAGATATTTAGTTCATTGCCTGCACGTGCAGTGAATGTTTTTACTTTTTTGTCAACGACTTGGTTAATTGAGTTTTGATGTTTGCATTCACAGAAGGTTCTTCTTACATGTACAGTTGTTAGAATATACATGGTTTCTCTGAGGGGAAGTGAGGGTATTTATAGAGTAGAGAGGCAGGGAAAGAATTGTATGGGGATATATTCTGTGTTAATATTTGTGATGGGAGAAAAGTGGTTTCTTAACTAAAAAAGGGAGTGATTTAATTGAAAATCATATGCATTTGAACTAAACATAAAGGGAGGAGTGATTTAATGTAAGATAATATCCGCTGAGAATTATGTTCTCTTTATTTGTCCAAAAGAAAGGGACAATATAATATCTTTGTACCCCACATAAAGCCGCCATCATTTTTCGATGCTTCAAGTGTTTTCAGGGTTTAAGTTCATTTTTTTTGTCTTGCTATAACGAGAGTGTTTTGAGGGTGTTGTTTAAGGATTTCATTAAAAGTAATTGTCTTGAAAATAAAAATCGCTTTGGCACTTTTACGCATATTAAGAAATCTTTAACTTTAATGAACTTTGTTAAAATTAAATATATTTTTCCCTCTGTTACCCTTGGCAACACAATTAAAGCTTTGTGAAAAAACAAGGTCTATCTTGATTACCATCGTCCCAAATTACTCCAACTCCAAGGCAATGATGAATTGCACTCTTGAATCATTTAAATCACATGGTTCGTTCTCTCTCTTCAATTGCAGTACCAAGACAATGAAATACACTTTGTTGAATAATGAAACAATCACACAAAACTACCTCTTTCTCTCTTTCCCTCATAAAAACTTGAAAAATTCATTTCATTTAAGAAAAAACCTCCAATTTGTTCATGAAAATATTTCAAGCTTCCCTCCAAAAAATTTAGTAAGTGCAACATTGAAAACATATTTCAAGCTTCCCTCCAAAAAAACCTCAAATGAAATGCATCATCTCCCCGATTTGAACATCAATGTAGCACAAACTATTGATCTTAATATCATTACAAATTCTCCACTGCAATTTTCATTTGACTTGAATGTGCAACCATTTGATACATGTTTGAATGAAAATGTCCAAGAGCATATTGTTAAGTAACTAAACAACTGTTTATTGCTTCTTCACGCCTTTATCTTATGATTGTAGTTAGAGTAAACTTTGTCGTATTGCCTCACACTACAAACTTGGTCAATTAATTTCTAGTTTTATTTTTTAACATTATTTTACATTCCATGTTCTTATAAAGATGTATGTTCTTTTGTGTGTTCTTAGAAAGTGAACAGTATGAAGAAAATTATGCAGAAAATAGCAATGTACTACATAAAGACGTTGGATTAGAATCTACGGGTATCATTTATCCTATTTATTTAATTTTTTTCTTTTCTTTCTAATAATTAATATATGAAATCGTCTTATATAGAAGAAGACAATGACAATGACATGTCAGATTTGGAAGTACCAGAGGTACCAAGGAGAAAGGTGTTGTCTAATACTGAAAGAAGATTAATATATGAGGCTTTATTAGAGAAAAGTGTTGATGGAAAATTGAAAAGAGGAGTGACCAGCTTAGTGGCGTCGCAATTTTCCATTCATATACGGTCTGTTCAACGTATTTGGAAACTTGCCGAGAATAAAGGAGTGCATGCTGATGTGTCTAGTAAAAGGGCAGGAAATTGTGGGCGCAAGAGAGTTCAAGTAGACCTTGATCGAGTTCATGACATTCCTTTGAAAAAAAAGAACAACTATTAGAGATCTTTCTGAAGCATTGGACGTGAGTAGGGGCACCTTGTCAAGATGTATTCAGTCAAAAGAAATACGAAAGCACTCAAATGCTATAAAACCTGCTTTAACGGAAGAAAATAAGAAAGCTCGATTACAATTTTGCATATCAATGCTTGATAGTGCTAGCATAGATCATGATCCAATTTTCAAGGGGATGTATAACACCGTTCACATTGACGAGAAGTGGTTTTATTTGAAAGAAAAGTCTAAGAAGTTTTACTTGGTCCATGATGAAGAAGATCCAATTTTTAGTTGTCAAAGCAAAAATTACCTACCAAAAATCATGTTTTTAGTGGCCATTGCTAGACCAAGATTTGATGCACAACGAAAAGAAATATTCTCCGGAAAAATTGGTGCATTTCCTTTAGTAACAAGAGAGCCAGCTAGAAGGTCTAGTGTAAATAGACCTGCTGGTACACTCGAGACAAAACCAATACAGTCGGTTACTAGAAATGTCATAAAGAAGTGTGTGCTTGAGGAAGTTTTACCTTCCATGATGGAACTATGGCCAACTGAAGAAAGGGGTCAACCAATATTTATTCAACAAGATAATGCAAAAACACACATTGATTCTGAAGATCACGATTTTCGTCGTGTAGCCTCACAAAATGGATTTGATATTCGTTTGGTGCGTCAACCACCAAACTCTCCTGATTTAAATGTTTCAGATCTTGGTTTTTTTAGGTCAATCCAAGCCTTACAACATAAGAAGTCCCCTAACTCTATTGATGATCTTGTGGATGTGGTTCAGAAGTCATTTGAAGAGTATGACATTATCCTGTCATATCATATATTTTTATCACTTCAATCATGTATGATTGAAATCATGAAAGCAGGAGGTACCCACAACTATAAGACTCCACATATGAAAAAAGAACAATTAGAAAGTAGAAACGAATTGCCAACACAAAGGAAATGTGATATTCAATTGGTGCAAGAGGTTCTTAGTTATTTAGATCAATAGGTGGAAAAGAATAGCATGATGTTGAAGTCACTTTCATTTTTGTGTTTTGAGTATTGCTTGGTTTTTTTTTTTTTTAGTATTGCTTGGATTTATTCACTGTTAGAATATGCTGCTAAATGGTTATGAAGAATTATCTTGAATTACCTTTGCTTGGAGTAAAAGGCATATAGTTTGATCAATATCATATTCTCCTATTTCTCAATTAGAGGTTGACGTGAAGAATTACCTTTGCATGACATTAAGGTTCATAAAATAAAATTACAAAATTGGTAATGAGTAAATAAACAATTAGCAAGAATATAAGATTGAGAAAGGATAAAAAGATCCTAAATTCATAAAAAAAAAAAAGCAAGTTTTTGTCTGATGCACAACGCATATTATTGAGAAAGGATTTCCCCTTAAAAAAAACTCTTATTATAAGATGGTAAAAAGACAACTTTTAATAAAAATTTAGAAGATAAATCTTGCGTAATTTCTTGTACTCCTCTTTGATTTCTTTTTCATATGAATTGTCATCTTCCTCATCAGGAAATTTGTTCAAATCCAAACCATTGTCTTCAGAGATATTTAAATCAATGTCTAAGTTGTCTTCAACATCTTCTTCATCCATGGAATCTGGAACTATTTCTGGAAATTTAGAAACTTCATCCCCTCCATTATCAGTAAAAATCTCCGAATCTATAGAGTCTTCTACTGCTTCCGAAAATGTTTTCGTGTCTTTGGAAATTTTCATGATTAAAAAATAAAATTATTATAGTTAGAAAAAGTTGGATACATGTTTATAAAGAGTCCATAGAGTAACAATTTGTGGAGAGAGAGTCTACAGTTAAGTTCGGTCTCTAAATTGAATTTAATGTAGATTAGTATATGGGAATCGTGAATAACAATGAATACATGGGAACTGTGAATAACAATGAATTATGGATTTGTGTTGGTACAATGAATTATTAAGTGAGAACCTTGAATAAAAAGTGTAGAAAAAAGAGAATAGACAAGGGCAAATTAGGAAGAACATGAATAATTTTACATATATATTGCAAAACGACTTATAATTTGGGACAATTTTTTTTTTCCTCCAAAATGTCATACAAATTGGGACGGAGAGAGTAATATAAACTTCCTACTTTTAATATTAATCAATGTGACACTCGTTAACGTTCTCCCTACTTTAGCCTAGTTGTTAACTGCTACCAGGATTGCTACCAGTATTGCGAATTTACGATAATGATATATCCACACATAGTCTACATTTTGCTTAACGAATCAACATATTTAAATCCATATATTATGATAGACTATGCTACTCTAGCTACTATTAAACTAAGGAATGCAAAAGAAGAGAAAACATAAAACTGCATAAGTTTATTCATGATCTTGCCAAGATGCACTGTTACAGCTTTTATAGCTAGGGTTACTGGTGACCTAGACCCTAAAGCTATTGGGCTTAACCCAACTGGAAAGTAAATGAATGGGCTTATAGCCCTTGGAGAATTTAACATTAATAAAACAATGAAAGATCTAATAGAGGGTCCAGTAGACTATTCCGGTGCTCCATCAATGATGTGTAATATTGTGCTTCCATTTTTGTTGGCTTGTTTTCCTTACGTTTTCCTTCAAAGTTTGTAATATTGTGTGTCTCGGTTGAAGGGTGGTGTCCAAAGAAGACACGTTGGTGGAGCCGGAGACATAGTCAGAAATAGATGGTGGGGGGCGACCGTATAAAGCTTGAAAGGGAGACATGTGAATGGAGGTGTGAAAAGCTGAATTATGCCAGTCTTCTGCAAGGTGGAGGAACTTAAACTAGAGGCGGTGGTGATCACTAGTGAAACACCGGAGATATGCTTCAAGGCAACGGTTGACAACCTCTGTTTGGCCATCTGTTTCTGGGTGGTAAGTGGAGCTGTACTGCATAATTGTTCCTTGTATGCAATGTTGGTGTAAGCCCTAGAGGCCAATAGTTTATGTTAAACCTTTCATATGTATCATGACTTTTATTATTAAATAAAATATGACGTTCTTTATTACACTCATTATAAAGTTAATAAAGTCCCTAGAATAGTTGGTTCATGTGATGGAATATTAAGTGTGACTTAATTATGAGATTACATCAACAGAAAGAACACTATTCTTAAAAGTATCAGTAGTCAAACTTTAATATGAATTGGGATAATAATAAAGCATGGAGACTATTATGTATGTAGACTGATGACCATATCTCATAGATCATGAATATGAGATATTAAGTCTATACATAGGTATGAGTATTAGGAATAATATTTATACTGGATTGACCCATCATGAGAATACTACATAGTATATTGTGAAATCGTCATAAGTTATTCTCATAATGATAATAGTGTATATCACTCTTAGACCTGAAACCACTGTGATCCCTAGATGTGGACTTAAGTGTTTCATTGTCATTCAAACGTTATCTGTAACAAGATAATTATAACGTTGGTTAATGGGCACTCGACGAATCATGCTGAGGGACATGAGTGTCCTAGATGGGATTTGTTCCTCCTTCATAACAGGAGATATATCTTTAGGCCTCTTGATGAAATATGACTGGAAAAATGCATGGCCATGCCGAATTAAGTCAATATGAGATATTGGACTTATTCGTTATTCAGTATATTTCGGGATCAAGAAATATAAATATTGAGCTAAACAAGGGTGATGCAATCTATGCCTTGTGTTCAATAAAGATATTAGGACAAAGGAGTAATCGTACACATAGATATTATCATGGAAAAGGTTTCGTCAGATCACTTGACATTCTTGTCACTTGGGTAGCAGTGATGTGTTGCTAGATACCGCTCACTGTTTATAATATTAAATATAAGATTTAATATTATTGTCAACGTTACAAGAACCTATAGGGTCACACACAATAGAACGGTCAAAATGAGAAATATAAGATGGGGTGCGTTTATCAATTGAAGCTAATTAGTTAGCGGAAGCTGAGCTTACGGAAGCCCATTATGATTGCTGATTTCGTTTAGCAAGGAGCTCTATAAATAGAACTCTAGTGCTGAAATCAAGTGAGCACTTTTTCGTGTAACCCTAAGAGGCAAAACCGAAATCCTTCCTTTTCTCCCTAACCTCTGATCGCTTGGCTAGCACCGGGAACCAGAGGAAACCGTTCGTGTGGACGAGTAGAGGCTTCGCTTGCTTGCTTGGCTGTGATCGAAGAAATCGTTTCTGCACTACAAGAGGTAACAATTCCATCACTGATTCATGTTATATTCTTAATGATCCAAGGAAAGAAAATCGAAAATTTTAAAATTCCGCTGCCTTATCTATGTTGATTTTCCTTCAGTGCTATCAGAGCCAATTACGAAACCATGAATCAGATTGTTTTGTTTACTGCTTTATGTTTTAATCGGATTAAACATAATCGAATTCAATTAAATAATAAAGACGAATTAAAATTGGCATTGCATCACGTTTTCTGTGCATGGCTTTTCAATTTGTTTGAAGCTTCAGAAACCATATCTGGTGAAGCATCAATATATCGATTATCCATATCGACGGAAACATGTTGCTCGATCACATACGCATATAATAATATCATATCACTTTTCTGTGCATGGCTTTTCGATTTGTTTGAAGTTTCAGAAACCGTTTTCTGGTGAAGCATCAATATATCGATTATCCATATCGACATAAATATGATTGATAAAATTCTGTGTAACAAAGGTATATATGATATACTTCTCTCGATCGTTCACTAATTAAGTCAGATGATATTTGTTCATATTGAATGATTGTAAACTGAAGCTTCGGAACCGATACAGGTGAAGCATTCTAAATTCGATCTTCATATTGAATAAACAATCAGAGTACTTTGATTGGTGTGATCATATTGTTACAACAGGTTTCATAACGCCGCAAGTGTTGTGCTGTCATGACTAGGGTTACGGTCAAATGTTGAAACGTAATTGTTGAAACGCCGCAAGTGATTAGGGTTACGGTCAAGTGATTAGGGTTACGCCGCAAGTGTTGAAACGTGTCAAATGTTGATGCGAAACACGGCGTTAATTCAAAGTGAATCGTTCATATTGAATTAGCTTTCGGGGCGCTGCCCCCTTGACCCCTGTCCGCTGACCGGGCAGCGGAACCCCCGACTAATCTGCGTAATGTGATCAATTGCCGAATTTTAATTTAATTTATTTAATTATGAGGTGTTAATAATAATAAAAGGTGTTTTATTGTTGTTTTGTGAATGATTATGGCCTTAGTCTCTTTATTTCTTTTATTTTGGATTTTTTAAATACGGCCTGCGTGTCGTGCCTCTCTCTTGAATTCTATATGTACATTCTCTTCTCATCCAATCCCTCGTATGTAAAACGAGTTTCTTTATATGTAATGTAATTAGAATACAAGGAGGTAATAGGACTATTGACGTTGGATTAGCCCTGGAAGTCTAGCTTGGAGAAGCAAGGTCGTTCTAGGATTAGTTTAGATTCTCTCATTGGCTTGAGAGAATCTTAGCGTTTGAGACATTCAAGAGTTCAATGAAAAGCAAATTCACAATGACTGATTTAAGGAAGATGAGGTACTTTCTCTGAGTGGAAGTCAAGCAGTTTAATGGTAGAATTTTCATTCATCAACAAAAGTATTCTAAGGAGATTTTAGTCACTTTTGGCATGGTTCGTTGTAACAAAGTGTGTAGTCATATGTCCTTGGAATACAAGTTAACCAAAGATGAACGTGGAAAAGCAGTAAATTCAACTAAATATAGACAAATGATGGGGTGTCTGATGAATTTGTGGTCAAACTAGGTCTGATTTTACTGTCTCAGTCTGTCTAATTGCTAGAAATATGGAGAGACATACTGAAATTCACTTAGCTACAACTAAGAGAGTGATAAGGTATCTTAAAGGATCAATGAGCCTTGGCATTCTATATTAGAAGAGCATTGATACATAGTTGCAAGGATGGTCAAATTTGGATTATGCAGGTCATATAAGGATCAATATCATGGTCATATAAGAAACAAGCTATTGTTACTCCTTCTACCACAAAAGTTGAATTTATGACAACAACTTCATGTGCTTGTCATATTGTATGGCTTAGAAGAATCCTTGATCAACTTGGAGAGTCTTAGAAGGAACGCACTGTAATATTATGTGATAATAGTTCATCAATAAAGCTATCAAAGAATCTTGTGATACATGGAAGATGCAAACACATAGATGTTAAATATAATTTTTTTCAGAGATCTTACAAGAGAATGAGTTGTGGAATTAACACATTGTAGCTCACAAGATCAACTATCAAACATTATGACTAAGGCATTGAAACTGGAATCATTTTGAAAGTAAGAGAGGATTATGCATTTTTTATTTGTCTAGTTTAGATTGATTTTTCTGTTGTGTAATTGTAAATTTAAGTAGTGTTCAGTTTAAGGGAGTGTTTGTTAGACATAAGCTTAATTGGTTGCATAATTTTGGTTTAACATACTTACTTGTAATGCAAGTAAGCTGGTCTAGCAACTAACGATGTTTGGCTATATATATGCCTTATAACCATGTTATTCAATAATAAAAAAATAATTAGGGTCCTAGACGCTTAACACATTGCCGCTCTCAACGCTCTCTAAACTCTCCAATAGAGAGTGTAGTAAAAATCCTGTATTATATTGTTGAGATTGATTTAATAGTTTAGAAGTAGAGTTAAATAATCGAATAATAGAAGGTCGATAATTATATCTCATTTTTGACATAATGTTAATACATAATTACAAACAACATTATAATTTTGACTGACTTGTCGATAGGCTAAGATATGAAGGTATTTTTTGTTTTAAAGCTAACTAAGTTTTGCAGAAGTTTTACATAATCACAACTTCACAAGTATTTGAACACATAATTAGAACACACACATAAAATACATATTCTTTAATCTTTTGAAAAATGCACATTATTTTATTTTATTATATTTTCTAACTTTTTTTCTTAAAAGTGTGATATTATTTAAATAAAATGTCCAAGTAGTTAGGATCAATTAAGTATTTTCTAGTTTTGGAAAGTTGGTTTAGACATAGTCACATAGACAGATTAAGGGTGTGTTTGGTAACACAAATAAGCTAGCTTATAGCTTTTTGGATTAGCTTATAAGCTTGCTTGATAAAATTAGTTGTGTTTGGTAACAAGCTTTTTTCATTAGCTTATAGCTTTTTTCCAGATGCTATTTCAAGTAGTTTTTGAGCTTATAGCTTATAGCTTTTGACATTTTCTACCATTTTTAACCTTTATTTTTATTTTATTATTTTTTAAACAAATGACCACTAAACCCAAGTTATCAAAGTAACTGCCAATTTATTTTTCTTTTCCGGTTTGCTGAACAGCCAAACACTTTCTTTTTTCCTTTTATATATAGATCCTCTTACATTCTATTAGTTTATATATTATTTATAATTTCAAATAAAACTATATAATTTTCAAAAAATAAAAAGATATATTATATAAAAGTTTTTTAAAATATATATTATATCAAAGTTAAAACGTTTGATTACACAAAAAATCACAATTTAATTTATATACCACATTTACCATTTTAAAGATGAAATTAATTAAAATATTTAAAAATAAATATATTAAGTAAAATTGTTTATAAACAAAATAATAAATAAAATATATATGTACTTTTATGTCATTTTATATTTATCAGCCACTTCAACAACTAATTTTATCAAACACATTAATTTTAATAAGCGAACTTTTCAGCTATCAGCCATCATCTAGCTTATCAGCTATTAGCTAGCTTATAGCTTATTTTTACCAAACACACCCTAAGACCCTCTCAAGAATCAGTATGAATCAATCTCTTATCCACTTTTTGATATCAATTGGTTGCATGTGTGATTTTTCACCTCCAACAAGAAATTCAGGAAGAGACACGTAGTGCTTCTAGCATTCGAGGACTTGACATGTGTAGCCATATCTTGTTGTTTCACAACCCAACATATATAATCATAGAACTCACGACCTTGTGCACAAGGTGTGTAAGCATGGTCAAAACAAACAAAATGGGACACGTGGCAGCTACCATGTTGCAGTACTTGACACGTGTACATATAAATGGTCCATTTCAAAAACAACCTAGGGTTATATATTTGATGTTATTTTAGAGCATATATTGATGTTTTTGTTTGTGTTTGTTATTGTGTAATTTAATTTAATTTTAACAAAAAAGGGTTAAGGTTTATGGAGGCACATAAAGAAAGGAAAGAGCAAGTAGAAAAGGAAGAGAAAAGCACAAGAGGATCGGGGAAGAAGATTATTAGTAACCAAATCAATGATGATGATATTGATAAGTGTAAAAAGGAATTAGAGAGTGATACAGTGACCAAAAATATTATTCGTGACAACATAATTTCAAATGGTGAAACAGCTCAAACTCCCAATGATGTATTGGCTTTCTCTCGATCAGTTCATAAAGTTGATTCCTCACTCGAATGATTCATGTATTTTGATGAGAAAATTTGTAATGAATTTCATTGTCTTTTGTTTTATAATTTTTCTCACTAGTTTTGTATTTTGAACAATGTAAGACCATTTGCATTTGCAATGGTATGGTTGAATGATAGTTTCAACACTTAAGCCTTTCCAATGATATTTTTAGTGGTGTTGAGAGATGAGTTGGAGGAGAGAGATGTTGAATGCATTCAACACAAACAAAGCATGTACCGAACTGACACGTGGCACTGCATGATTGAACCAAACGAACGCGTGTGGCACACGCGCCGACAGACGCGAGTGGAGAAGCAGGATGCAGAGAGAGAAGATGCTGTTTTGTTTAAAGGGGACACGTGTCCTTATCTGATTGGCTGGCTGAATTTTTATTATCTTAATAATTTAAACTCAATTATTTCATTGCAAATTAATTTTTTTAAAATTTTTTTTTACCAAAATTCATGATTTTTTTTTCTCTATAAATAGAGACTTGGTTCATTTGATTTGGATACAGAAAAAAAACCAAATTTTTCACTATCCTAATCTTATTATTATCCTTCTATTAACGTGATCCAAATGTTCATTACGAATTGCAAGCAGATCTAGTGAAACACATATGGGCAAAGTTTGTAATGTTTCGTGATTGAAGATGATTTGTATCGTATTAATTAAGTTACTTGTGTGTTGTGTGCTTAGTTTGTTGTATTGCATTTTAAGTTATTTGTGTGCCGCGTGTTTAGTTTATTGTATTGCATTTTGAGTTAAGAAAATAAAAATAAATTATTTAAATAAATTTTGTTTTTACAAAAACACTAAAAAATAAATTGTTAAGTGTTTATTATTTTAATTTAATTATAATTGATAATTGTAATTTTATGTAATTATAAAAACAAAAATATAATATTAAATAAGAATATGAAATAAAAAGTGGTGGGGTAGAGTGTTGAATGAAAAAGTGGTGGGGTAGAGTGTTGAATGAAAAACCATTGGAGAGGGTATTTGTTGAATGAGTGTTGAATTATTATGTGGAAGAGAGAGAAAATGATGTGGAGTGTTGAGAATTGAAAAAGTGTGTGTTGAATGTGTGTAATGGTGTTGAACCATTGTAACTGGTCTAATATGCTACTACTGTAGTGGATGTAAGTCTCAAGTGTACTTTGCAGGCATGAAGATATCAGTGTACGAGATTCAGCTCATCTCTTTCAATTCAACAACTAAAGATGAATCTTTTAATTTGTTCCTTTTCAATATATTTTATTTACAGAGAATATAAACCCGTGTTTCAGAAATATTGGTTAAGCAACCAAAACATATAAGTTTTTAGTGTATCTGAGACACTGGTTTAACAAGACCCTTCCTTTATTTATATTCATCCATCACACCTTTCTCACATTTTTTATTTATGTCTATATTTTTCTCTTAACTTTTTATTGGGTAACTTGATGTGTATGTTTGATTCAATCTTAGTCTAAAAATACACTATGCATACCTATAAAGTATTGGTAATGACAATAATTGGTGAGGGGGTCACGTGATTACACTAGGGCATCAACCAAGCTTTGGAATCATAAGTCCAAATAGGCATTGGAACCACAAGCCTAATTTTTTGTTCTTTCACCCTTGAATTCCATAAAAGGATTGATCTGTGGTCAAAATTTGAAGTTTGTATCAACAGATGGAAAATGTTTAGAAGAAGTAAGTGATTAACTGGTCAAAACTCAAATTTATGTTGGTCATGGTTTTAATAAGGAGCATGTTGGTTGATAGGAGTAGCTAATATTCCTATAAATTATGTTGTGTGATTTTTAATGTGAAATTTCCTACCTCTCAGTTTATAAATCTCAGAGATGGTGGTTATAGAGACTAATTTGAGCCAAAATAATTGATACACAATTGCTATCCTACATTATCAAAATATTTGTCACTTTTGGATGTAACGATCCAAGATAGTTTTATGAACCAAACATAGTCTTATGAACCAAATCACCCTTAATAATTTCAACAAACTATGTAATGATCCAAGATAAATTCAATAAAATAGAATAGACTCAAATTGCATTAGATGTCACTCTTTAGTCTGATTATATGTCAATTTCTAATTTATATTAATAGAAAATTAGTACAAATGTAATAATTAATCAAGGAAATGAATGAAGAAGTTATTTTAGAATAGTCTCAGTGTAGCTTTTAATCTCTTAATACAATTTCACCCCATTGTTCTGTTGCTGAACATATAAAAAGTTGTTCATTACAAACTATGTTTCAAAGTGATTAAAAACAAAAAATGGCCCAAAGCTGAATTTTTTAAAAGCCATGAAAATCCATGCTTCTCACTTCCAACTAATTTAAAAACGAACAAATTTAGAAGTAGCTAACTGGCACCAAATACAACCCAAAGTGATAAACTCTACAACTTTATATGAGTTATTAGAATTTGTGTTTGAGTCTAATACAATCTCAAAACATTAACTTGTAAGTGAGGTTTTCATTCCAAGGAGACTTTAATAGCATATTAGAATTTAAGTTGGTTCTAACAAAACCCACAAAATCAACTTATAATAAGATTTTTAGAATATCTTTCATCAACTTGGAACTCTTTAACCGTTGTAAAATTTTGGTTTTTACAGCAGAAACAAGTGTCAGTTACACGAGTAGCCATTAAATCCAACAAGTGGTCGTTGTTTAATGATCCATGAGTATCCAAGGTGTTCAACCACGTCCACAAGAGACAAACATACACTTGTTGAAATGACCGAATACGAAGAGGGGTAAATCGTTCATGCATATATGATATAATTAACGTTATGGTTTATTCTTTCTCAAAAAAAATAAATTATGGTTTATTGATTGAGTTTATTAAACAAAAAGTATAACAAAGAATGAGATGTGCAAAAATAAAAGGAAGAAAAAAACAGAACCATCAACCGCATTTTAGATAAGATATAGGAACCACCTCTGCATGTCTGCCAACACGTAAGCTTTTTGGTGTTAACTTTTAAGGGAAAGAAACTCTAATAATATGGAGTTTGATCGAGAGGTAAAATATGACAAATAATTATTTTTATCTGGTATCAAGATATAAAGTGTCTTTTAATAATGCTGGCTAATCTTTCAGTTTTGAACAAATTCTTCATTATAGCTGGCTGTATTGTTTCAAATCACATTTATCTCTCCCTTGATGACAATTACAACCCTTCACATCTGTGAAGTCAATTTTGAATCGCAAATGTATTTTAATTTTAAAACATCATAATTTGACTTTATTTCATATCATTTTATTGAAATTTATTGAACAAATAGAATGTTCGGGATTCAAACGACGGTCCATGCATTATCTCTCTAAACTAAACTAAATTTACAAAAACTATACATTTTTTCTTTAAAAAAAAAAAAACTATACGATTTTCTTTTTTATTTATTAATTCTTTTCTCTCTTTAAAAGCCAACCAATATTAAAATTTGTTGGTTGGTCTTATTTTAAACTCGGATATACGATGTCTTTTGTGTCTAAGGCCCCGTTTGGTTTGAGCTTATTTTGAGCTTATGAAAAATAGCTTATGTAAATAAATATGCTTTTATTTTAATTTATAAGTTTTCACTAACGAAAATTGTATCTTCATAAACTGTTTTTTCATAAACTCCCATAAAAACTTATAAATAATACATAAAAACTTATTTATTTGCATAAGCTGTTTTATATAAGCTCTAAAATAAGCTAATCCAAACGGGCCCTAAATATCAATCCTCTTTTGAAATCATCTAAGTATCATAGAGAGACGAATTCAGAAAACTAAATATACAGTTTCTTTTTTTAAAAAAATAGAATATTAATTATTAATTTGTTGTAACTTTGTTTCTAAAAACTAAGAGTGTGTTTGGATGAGGTAATTGAGAAATTTTGAAGAATTTAGAATTCTAGGCAATTCAAATGATTCAATTAAATTGACTTCATTTCTAAATATTCTTGTTTGGATAGAGTAATAAAAAATTTCATTGTTTATTATTTTTGGGCAACTTTTATAAATTATATTTTTTTGAGCCAAACTTGAAAATTGAAATTAGGAGTCAATTTGTAAATTTCTAAAAATTTGAGGGGTCAATTTATAATTTTGAATAAGTTGAGAGGTAAATTTGTAATTTCAAAAAAATATTAGGGGTCAAAATGCAATTTTTGTAAACTTATTGGGGTCAATTTGAAAATTTTGGAAAATTTGAGGACCAAAATACAAAATTCTTAACTTTTAGGTGTCATTTGAAATTCTCTAAATTTAACTTGAACAAAATACTTCATAAATTTCCATCATTTTGAAAATTCTCCATATTATTATCCAAACAATTAAATTCATCTAAAAGTATTTGAATTCTCTCAAAACATTACATTACCTCAAAACATTCTCTTATCCAAACACACTCTAAATGTCTAATTATTATCAATTCAATAGGCAGCCTTATTACGACTTATACAAAGTTGGAAGGATCTAAATTACAGAAGATTTATTCTACAGCGGACCCAAAAAACACTCTAGTCATGACATGAGAACATAGTCACATGATTCGCAATTCGCTTCAGTACGTGGTACGGGTTCGGGTACGTGGTTTGTAACTTTCAAAAAGTTCGGTACATGGAGGGTATACATAGTCGGTACGCTATGGGTTTGTTGTACGTTTTAAGATTTGTATGTGAACATTAATAGTGAAAACATGTGGTTGATCAAATATTAACCTATGAAGCCCGGATACTCCAAAACGGAGACGTACCCGTATCGGATACGTATCGGATACCGATACTCCACGGATACTCGCGGATACGTACCCACAAAGTATCAGAATTAATTATTTTAATTTTTAAAAAATATTTTATCTGATACTTATAGGATACTTCATAGATACACTATGATACTTATAAGATACTTCACAGGTACGTATCCTAGAAAAGATGAAGGGTAAAACAGTGAGATAGTGTTGTAAAAATTCAGTAAGAGATGTATATGATTCAATTTTAGATATGCATCAGTAGAATTGTCTCTCGATGAACCACTTAAAATTATATATAATATGGTTTATAAGAAAACTTTACATACATATAATAATGAAGTGTAATCAATGCTTATTTTCTTTAAGTATTTTACACACATATAAGTTTAAGTATAAAAATTTTGTTAACGTATCTTAGCCGTATCGTATCCTAAATTTAAAAAATTTCGCGTATCCGCGTACCCGTATCGTATCGTACCCGCACCCGTATCCGTATCTGGGCTTCATAGATATTAACATTCTATGTTTTGCAAAAGTCCCACATCGGGCAGCTAATGCATGTTGAAAGGAATAGGTAGCTATAAATAAAGAAGCTTGGGTCAGTTCATTTGTGTGAAACCAGTAGCCACGTCCTTCTATGGTCATTTGGTGGGGACAAGTATTTTATCACTTCCCAACACCAATATTAATTAGTTTAATTTTTTTTTTTTATCAAAATTCTTGGTTTTTGTGATGGTTCGTGGGTTCTCCATATTTATCGAATTTATGTGCGAATTAACCCGAACCGGTACTCCAAAGTACCGCGAACTGAGTTCGCACGAACCCGGTTCGCGGTCACCATGAGTTCTGCAAATTCTGTTACTATGCATGAGAATGCTTTGAAGCACATATTGGAATAAAAAATATGTTTACTATGCTAAATTAGAAGAAAAAATTTTTGTGAAGATTTGACGTGACTACTATGTAGCTAAAATTCCTACACCTCTCTCAATCAAACACATTATCACATTGAATCTCTTACCTCTCATTTCCACCCCTCCACTTCTGTTTCCTCAATTAAAACTCCTCTCAAACCACACACACCCTTATAATTTCCACATGCATCAACTAAAAAGTATGTTTAAGGTGATTAAAAAGAGAAAGACCTTAAGCTGAAATTGAAACGAAAGACAATAATATAAAAAATTAAAGCAAACATTTTTTAACATACCACACTCTAATTTCCTATCCATTTACACAAAATTGAACCAAAAAAATAAAATAAAGAAAACCAAAGACACAGAAAGAAAAAGAAGATGAAGAAGAAGAAGAAAGAAAGAAAAAAAAAACCATGAACATGACTAAATTAATGTCCAACAAAACAACCTAGTAATACTGCAATTCTAACCTTCTAGCACACAAAGTACAAAAAAACTTCCTCTTAATCTTAAAACACATAGGCAAAAAACAAAACCTCCATTGCATTTCAACATCCATAGCTTCAACTTTGCCACCACAATAAGGACAACAACCTGATGCTTTTTGTCTTCCTAATTCCTTCTCTTCTTCATCACAAACATACACAAACCACATTTTTCTCCTGCTAGATTTGTTCTTCGATTTCACTTCTGTTGTTGTCTTGTTCCTTTCTCTAGCTTTAGCTGGAGAAGGGTTATTGCTGATTCTGAAAGAACGACCCATCAATCACAAGTACTTATACAATGTAGTACACAATATGGTTGTTGTTGTGGTTGTGGTTGTTGTAGGTTAAATAATATCGAATATTCCCTTTGATATTGATTATTTCAACTCTTTTTTTTTTTTTTGGTTTCACTTCACTACTACTAGTTTTGTTTTTTATGATACATAAATAAAGGTTAAGTGTCTAAAAACTTTGTATGGAACGGTAATGACGGCTTGAATTGAATATACGAAGAAAAATAAGTAACGCGCCGTAGATTTGGACCATCTTCAAGTGTAATGCAATTGGAAATATATAAATTATAATGCCTCAAGTGAAACGTTTTTCAAAATGACGTTTGATGTTAATTAATTCATGTTTTTAAAGTAGTATTAAATTATATTTATTCCGTAAGTATTTGTGTTGGGAGGATATGAATTTACAATTCTCTATTTCTCTGCGTGTATAATTTTCTTTATCGAAGGTGGAGTGAATTCTGTCACTAAATTAGATAAAAATATAATTAAAATAAATTATATATAATTAAATATATGAGAAAGTCTTAGATGGTCGCAATCTCAAATTAAAAAGATTTGGGCACACTAACATAAAATAAAAAAAATCAAAATAGAATATAATTAAAATTATATTAATTGATGTGATTAAATTACTTTTGTTTTAATTTTGTCATTTTATGTGAGTGTGCCTAAATCTTTTTTATTTGGGGTTGTGACAATACTAGACTTTCTTTTTAAGTATACTTCAATTTGTAGTTGAAGGGGCATTTAATGTGTTGTGAGTATCCGAATAAGCAATTATATGCTTCTTTATGTTTTTGAGTCGTTTTTGACAGGAGAAATTATATTTGTACATACTCACATTATCTATTCACTTTATCTCTATTGTTTTGGTTTTCGTGTCAATACCAACTTTTTTTTGTAAATTTATTGTTGTCATACAAATTGTTGTTCAAATAACACACTTATTTGATAGAAGATGGTGTGTGATTTTTTGTGTGTTAACCGTCCGGTCCCAAAGGAAATTGGCTCTGGTAATCCGAAGTTCGACCGTGAAGTAAGGATAGTCTGACCAGTAATTGTTCTACCTAAGAATCGAAATCGGGTTCTCCCTAACGATTCGTCCTTGACGAAACTCATTAACCACTTGAGGTCAATTGCTTGGCTGATGATGTCCTCACTAAACTATTAGACAAAAATATAATTATATTTAATGAGTGAATATTATCTCTTAATTATGGAGATCTCTTAAAAAAACTCTTAATTATGGAGATAATTGTTATTCTCTCGGTCTCTTAAATGATACTACATAGAGTATAAAATAGTAATTTTTTTGTATTATTTAAAAAAAAATTGATTTGGTATAAATTGGACAGATATCCCAACTGAAATTGCATATTAAATAGGATTTATATGGATGGACGAAAAAACTCGCCCATAGATTATTATTGATGCTGCATTTTTTACTTGATTTGAGTCCGAGACCATTTTCTTTTCAATGAAGTGAATTTGAGACCATTAGTTAAATATATAAAAAAAATTGAGGAGTGTTAGGAATTTTTTTTTGTAACGTTGTTTCTAACACTCATTCTTTTATCAAGTGAAATGAATATATGATCCATTATTTTATGCAAGACTTATTTTAAAGTGGAAGACTTGAATTGATTTAAAGCAATAAAATAATGAGCATTAGGGTGTTAAAAAGCTAATAATCCTGTACTGTCAGTGAGTACAATCTCTAGAAACTAGGGTTTCTGTGCTGTGTTTAGGTCATGTCTTGGGAATGATCCCAAGGTTACTATTTGTAGCCTCTTTTGGGCCTACCCGGCCATGGTTTTGGGCCCAAGTCTTAAAGGGCCAAAACCATGGCTAAGGCGCCCTTGTGAACTTCTAAAGGCGCCCCCAAAGGGTGCCCCTTAGGAAGGTCACCTAGGGCTATTTATGACTGTAAAGTGGGCCCTGTGCCCTCCTGGAGGGCGCCCAGGGCGTCCAGCCTTATTCCAGGGTTTCATACCTTTATCTTTAGGATCTCAAGTCCTGGATGGTGAGATCTACGGTCCACAGCCCAACAAGCACGAGTCTTGGGACAAGGCGAAGTGATTAAACTGTTAACGGGGGGATTTGCCTATGACCTTTTGCCCAGCAAGTGAGGCTTACTGATGATGAAGCTTTATGAAAAAAATTTATGAGTACTAGCCCAACATAGGATGCTAGCCCAACATGGATGCTTTAAACCTGCATGGGTACTAGCCCAACACGAATACTAGCCCAACATGGGTACTAGCCTCATGTTTCTGTTTTGAGTACCTTAATGGGCACTAGCCCTTCGAGAGTATGGGCGCTAGCCCAACGAGAGTATTTATATTAGCCCAACAAGCACGAGTCTTGGTACGAGGCGAAGTGATTAAACGGCGTGTAGAAACGACTCCTTTAAGTAGGTTAGCTTGCCTCACCCTTTAAACTACGTGTTGAGGACGCCTCTTAATGAGATCTGACGGCTGACGTGAGGCGACCGTTCGCTCTCGCTGACGTTTTCGAATCGCAACGGCTATCGGAAGTCGTGTCAATTTAGATGACGTCATCTGCGCGTTTTCCCAGGTTTTTTTTACTTTAAACTGAAACGGATCTACTTTTCCCCCTAGTTTCAGATTTCTCTTATCCTTTCCCTCCTCCTTTACCTCCGTCTTTTTCTTCCGACTCGTTTTCTTTTTCTCGTTCAAGCGGTTACGGTATTTGTGGATCTCTGTGCTTGCTGTTTACGGATCGTCCGGAGTCCTCGTTCGCTTCTCAAGCCCTCCATTTGTCTAGATCCAGGTACCCTTACTTGATCTCGTTCTTTTTAATTTTAAATCAGTAGTATGGTGATAATTAGGGAGTGCGATGAGGCGGGGAGGGAGCTATCCCCAGCTAACTCGGAGGAGAGGTGTAGGTTGTGGAGGGAAAGTGTTAGGCATGCGAAACGCTCAGATGGAACCATGGATTGGGTGGTGTTTGATAAGGCCTACTACGGCCACTCCCTTGTGGCGTAGTCTCCGAGTGGTTTGGACGGGGGTGAAGGGGGGAGTATTAGTGGGAATTCATCTGACTCTATTATTCGTTCTGTTCGCCCAGGTCCGTTCTGTAGGAAAGGAATTTGTTACATGGCGTCTTCTAGTGATTCAGAACAAGAGAGTTTCGCTGACGAGGTGCTTCGTTCTGAGTCTGTGTACCTGGATTCCCCACGGGTGGCGTTTTTCCGGAGTAAGCTACACGTGTCCTCTACGGGATTTGAGGAGGACGTGGTTTTGGAACCTTGTCGCCCGGGCGAGAAAGTGTGCGCACAGAGGCCGAAGAGTTTGAAGAGTGAGATGTTTCACATGTACACCGCCGTTTTTGAAGATTTGGGTGTGAAGTATCCCTTCACGCCCTTTGAAGTTGACATACTCAACTGTCTCAATGTTGCGCCTTCTCAGCTGCAACCGAATAGCTGGGCTTTTATCCGCGCTTTTGAGATTCTATGTGAGGGGTTGGGCTTCCAGCCCTCGGTTGGATCCTTCTTCACTTTCTATGGCACGAAAGGGGTAGATAAGCAGTCTTGGGTGTCCGTCAGCGCGCATCCTGGTAAGAGGTTGTTCCTGCCCTACGCCTCTCATTACAAGAATTGGAGACAAACATTCCTTCGGGTTCGGGGGCGAAAAGATTGTGAGGCAGCTGCTGTATGGGCGGACGGTAAGTTGAGGTTTCCCACATGTTGGACGAGTGCTCCGGCGTCCATCATGGGTTTTGAATATGAGAAGCTGGACGCGTACGACCAGGGCGTCGTCTGTTTTTTGGACAAAATGTTGCCTATGAACATCCGGGAATTATTGAATAGGGAAGGGGATGTAGATAGCTTAGACGAGTATCTACGTGAGTCAAATTCATTTACTCATGCCTATATTTTACATTTATATTTTCTTGTCCCTTAACTTTCCTGCTTTATTTTCTGTAGAGGATATGGCGCCCATGACTGCGGCGGAGAGGAAAAGATATCTCGAAGAAATGAAGGCTAAAAAGGCTGCTGAGGGAACGGCGACCACTGATCCCGCGGGACTTATTACCCGTAAGCCAAAGAGGAAAGCTGATCATCCGCCCGAGGTTCAAGCTGAGAGCCTTACGGCGGCTCCGCGCGATAAAAGGTCGCCCGGGAAAGACAATAAAGGAAAGGCGGTAGCGGAGAAAAAAGGGAAGAAGACGCCTTCTCCTTCCCTGATTGGCGCCATCAAAACCAGCAGCTCAGTGCCGTCTTTCTGGGATAAAGGTTTTGACTATGGTGCCTACGTGAAGGAGAGGCTGGTTTTTAATCCGGAAGACGCGGAGTCGGGAAGCCAGGGCGTTGTGCCTTTTATGACGAAGGATATAGGAGTTCATTGTTTGCGGACTATAATGCTTCTAGACTCGGTGGATCGTAAGTATGAGGAAGTGGTGCAGAATGAGGAGGCTCTCCAAGCTACAGTGAGGGCGTTGGAGAAAGAGTTGGAGGAGGCCAGGAATGCTAGGGAGAAAGAGGTGCAGGAGGCCAGGGAGGCGATGAAGCTTGACTGTGACAGACGCATCTCCGATCTGAAGATTGGTTATGCAGCAGATCTTGCTGGAAAGGACGGGGTCATTGCTAAGGTACAAGACGATGTCGCGGCTGGAGCAGAAAGGGAGGATCAGCTTACGGCTGAGGTTTCTGAAGCGAAGGGCGAGCTGGCTCTGAACTTTGATGCTGGCTTTGAAAGAGCCAAAGCACAATTCGCCCTCCTCCATCCTGGCGCCGATATTTCTGCCCTTGATCCTTTTAAAATTATTGTAGATGGCGTCCTAGTGGACGAACCTTAATTTCGTTTGTTGTAATTTAATTTTCCTTAATTTAAACTCAGTACTCTGCTTGAATTTGTGTTCGTGATGTATCATTCTCTTTTTAAGCTTTTCGTTTTTCTTCAAATTTATGTATTTCGGAAGGCCGCACCTGGGCGGTGATTATGTTCGTTTCATAATAATGTTGGCAGTTGTAGGTTTGTTTCTTTTAGCGCTTGATGCTTTAGGGTCCCTTTATAAGGGGTCCCTTTTATCGCTTGGATGACGATCTCGTTTTCTGCTCGCGACGTCTTAGAGCCCTCTTTGGGGTTAAGGATTTAGGCGGCGATCTTATTTTCGTCTCGCGACGTCTTAGAGCCCTCTTTGGGGTTATGGAATTAGGCGGTGATCTTATCTTCGTCTCGCGACGTCTTAGAGCCCTCTTTGGGGTTAAGGAATTAGGCGGCGATCTTGTTTTCATGTCGCGACGTCTTAGAGCCTTGTCTTTTAGGGTTAAGGAATTAGGCGGCGATTTCTTTTCAAGCTCACGACGTCTTAGAGCCCTGTCTTTTAGGGTTAAGGAATTAGGTGGCGATTTCTTTTTAAGCTCACGACGTCTTAGAGCCCTGTCTTTTAGGGTTAAGGAATTAGGTGGCAACCCCTTTGGGGTTAACGGACTATACGGTGAGGCGAGCTCATTTAAGGTTCGGCATTGGCGATCTGCTACAAGCAACGAAGGTAAGATAAACAAGCAATTTATATTTAATATCAATAATAAACCGGGGCCTCATTAAAAACCCCCATTACTGCGGGGGGAAAAGAGTGCCCCTTACTCCCTTACTTCATAGTTGTACAAAGACATCGAAATATATAAGACAAAGACGGTAGAAATTAAAGTGGCTTTGTCTTCCCTCTATCTCGCCCTTGAGTTGTTGCGGCGAGTTTCTTCCTGCATTGTGCTCAACTTTTTCATCGTACCGCAGTTGGCTAGCTCTGCCTGTATTATCGACAAAGTAGCACTCGTTTCTTCAACCTTCTTGATTTCATCGGGTTCCGCCTCTTCTTCCCCAGTATTGACAATTGGATTGGCTGGCTTTGAACGGGGTGTCAAGAAAGGAGTACTTTTTTCCTCAACCTTCCTGACCTCACCGTACTCTGCATCTTCTTCCTCAGCATTGACACTTGAATTGGCTGGCTTCGAATGGAGTATCAAGAAAGGAGTACTTTCTTCCTCAACCTTCTTGATCTCACCGTACTCTGCATCTTCTTTCTCAGCATTGACACTTGAATTGGTTGGCTTCGAATGGAGTATCAAGAAAGGAGTACTTTCTTCCTCAACCTTCTTGATTTCCTCAACATAAGTCTCTCCTTCTAGGTTTGCGACAATGAAGTTCACTCGGTGTGCTTTTATGTTGTTGTTTCCTTTCTTCTCCTTTTGTAGCTTCAAACTGTTGTGGTAACATTCTCGGGCCACTTTCTGGTCTGCTCTGATGGCACCAACCCGCCCATCATCCAGCGGATATTTCATAACGAGGAATTTGGTGGAAAGGTAGGCGTCGAGGGCGTTAAAGGTCGGGCGGCCTATGATGACATTATAGGAACAGGGCGAGTTGACTACCAAGTACCTAATCCTGATGGTTTTAGCGTTATTACCCGTACCGAATGTTGTTTTCAACGTGATGTATCCCCGTACGTGCACCTGCTCCCCTGTAAAGCCGGCCAGTATCCCTTTGAAGGGCTGCAACTGTTCCTCGTCTAGTCCCATTTTCTCAAAAGCAGAATAATAAAGGATGTCCGCAGAGCTGCCGGGATCAATCAACACCCTCTTGACATCCCAGTTGAAGATTTGCACAGTGATGACCATGGGATCGTCATCGTGGGGGATTACTCCTATGCGGTCCTCGCTTGAGAAAGTGATATCCATTTGGCGTTCTGGTTCCTTCTTGGCGTGGTCATCAAGCAACATTATTTGTCTCACGTATTTCTTCCGGGAGGTGCTGGACTCCCCTCCTCCTGCGAAGCCGCCAGATATGGTGTTTAAGGTGTGGCGTTCGCCTTCTTTTGCCACATCTTTCCCCCTTTGGGGGTCTTCGGGAGGACGCCTGTCTCCCTCTCTTCCTTCCTTCACATATCCTCTTAATCTGCCGTTCTGAATCAACTTCTCTATCTCTCTTTTTAGATGTATGCAATCGTCTGTGGTATGTCCCTTGATGCGGTGATATTTACACCAGGCTTCCTTATCGTTCCCCATGATGGTTCCTCTCGGTGGTTGAGGTTCAGGAATGATTCTGGAATGGTAAACGTCCCTCCAGATTTGTTCACGGCGGGTGTTGAGGGCGTGAAGGACTCTGGGGGTGGGGTACGCGCCTATCCTGAACGTGGCGCTTGTACGGCGCTCGGTCTCTTACTGGGTGGGTAATAATTGCGGCGATGATCATATCCGTAGGGAGCACGCTCCTTGGAATCCCTTGCCTTCTTTTCGGCATTGCTTTCTTCTCCCTTTATATAACACTCTTCTCTAGACATGATTTCTTCCATGGAGTCGGCTGGTTTCTGTGCCAACGACTCGTTGAATTGGCCAGCACGGAGGCCGTTCTGGAAGGCTCCCACAAACAATTCTTGGTTTGGGTTAATGACCTTGATGGTGGCGTCATTATAGCGCGCGAGATACTCGCGGAGAGGCTCGTTGGGTCCTTGACGGACGTTGAAAAGGCTGGTAGACGAGACTTTGCGGTGGCGGCTTGCTGAGAACTGGTGCGTCAACTTTCGTGTCATATCCTGGTAGCCGACGATGGAAAATCGAGGCAGGTTCATATACCACCTGAGGGCGGTGTCTTTGAGGGTCCCTGCTAACAACTTGCACTTGAGAGAATCGGCGGCGCCGATGATGGCCATTTGAGTGTTGAAGGCGGTCACGTGTTCCACTGGGTCGCTTTTTCCATCGAAGGAGGAAAGAGAGGGTGGCTTGAAATTTTCTGGAACTGGCGCGTTCCAAACTTCGGCGGAAAGTTGTTGAGGATCGGGGTCGACCGATTCATCTTGTTGAGATCCGTTTCCTTCGGCGTGCTGCTGCTGTTGGATGGTTTCCATGGTTGCTTGCAAGGCTTCGTTGTGGTCACGAAGCTGCTGGATCTGTTGTTGTAAAGCCTCTAAGGCCGCTGGATCTGCCATCGTGCTGGCGGCGACGGTAGTTTGAGTTTGTATGTTAAGGTTGTGACTGGTGGTCAGAGATTCGCATCCTAAACCACGAATCCCAAGCTTTAGATCAGGGTTTTCTGAACAGATGTGGGTTAATCGTTTGATTGTGAGGTTTTGGAATCACGGCGGATTCGGAGATTCTAGGGTTGCTCTGAAAGGTACGGCGGATTCACGGCGTTTGAGCGATGCTTTGAGGCAGCGGATCGGCTGCCTCTCGTTTCAAAGATGGTGGCTAGGTTAGTTTTACCGTAGCCCCATGGTGGGCGCCAACTGTACTGTCAGTGAGTACAATCTCTAGAAACTAGGGTTTCTGTGCTGTGTTTAGGTCATGCCTTGGGAATGATCCCAAGGTTACTATTTGTAGCCTCTTTTGGGCCTACCCGGCCATGGTTTTGGGCCCAAGTCTTAAAGGGCCAAAACCATGGCTAAGGCGCCCTTGTGAACTTCTAAAGGCGCCCCCAAAGGGTGCCCCTTAGGAAGGTCACCTAGGGCTATTTGTGACTGTAAAGTGGGCCCTGTGCCCTCCTGGAGGGCGTCCAGCCTTATTCCAGGGGTTCATACCTTTATCTTTAGGATCTCAAGTCCTGGATGGTGAGATCTACGGTCCAAATCCTAATATTACTTTAAAAATTCTTCAAAAAAAATCGTAACACTGCTAAAAAAAATTACCATTAAAGGAATACGAATAAGAGAAGTATTAAGAACATTTACTATATAAAGGTGTGTTTGTTTCAAGTTATACTCGTAGATTTCTGAGAATAAAATGATAGAAATATACATGTTTATGTTTGTTACAAGTTTACTAAATTTTATTCCCGTATAAAATGTTCCTGTGAATAGAAAAAAATTTCCCAAAGAAAATGGTGGGAATAAAGTTCTCATGAAGATGAAGATGAGAATAAATTCATGTGTAAACTAACTATTATAATCCATATTTTTAAGGTTCTTGGGAATATTATAATGTTAACCAAACATTTTTTTTCTAAATACCTTGAAATAAAATTCACATCTTTATATTCCAATGAATGTTACTCCTACGAATAAATTTGATAAACTTGAAACAAACACCCTAACACGCTCTCTAACGCTTACTTTCTTATTGAGTGAATTAAATATGGATCCCACAATTTATAAATGAGCCCGACATAAAGTGGTAGTTTTTTCTTTGACGTTAAATACAATTTCATTAACGAAAGTTTGACAATAAATCATATGTCAAGACTGCATAAATACAACGAGAAGTCTCTTCCATCCATATGCAATCTAAATTAATGAGCAATTTGGTGGCTTCACGCCTAGCGTGCAAAAAATTAAACTACGAAAACAAACATTAAAACTAGGGTTAATACCGCTTTTGGTCCTTGTAATATGAGCGAATTCCGGTTTTAGTCCCTGTAAAAAAAATTAGATTCTGTCCCTATCATTTCAGATTCTTCCACTATTGATCCCTCACTTAAACTTGTCAGCAGAATCTGCTGACGTGTCCAGCTGACTGTGTAATTATTTTATTTTTTCATTTTTTTTTAATTGGAATCAAATGGGATTAAAAATGTATTTTGATTTTAAAAATAACTAAAAACAAACCAAGTTTTCGAAGCAACCCTTGTAGTGCACTGCTTGGTTGCAGATGTTAAATTCTGATGCAATGTTCCAACACCATTGTAACTATCATCATCATCCCCATCACCAGAACCAGCTTCAACATTCAAAACCAAACCTTTCTCAGCATCCCTTTCATTCCTAACCCTAACATCGTGTTCCTTCTCTTTTCCCTTATCCGAATTATCCCTTTTAGGATTCTTTCAGCGGCACCGCGAACCAGAAGATGATTCATTGTTCGAGTCCATCGGAGGAGGAAGAGGATTCTTTGTTCTGGAAGCGCATGAACAAGTATTGGTGGTTGGCGGCGGTGTAGCAGTGGATGTTACGGTGGTTGTTGTGGCGGCAGCGTTGGAAGAAGAAGAAGAAGAAGAAGAAGAAGAAGAAGAAGAAGAAGAAGAAGAAGAAGAAGAAGAAGAAGAAGAAGAAGAAGAAGAAGAAATACGAGGACATTTCACCAAACGAGAATTGGGAGATGATGAAGAAGATGAAGGGGCACAAAACTGCCGGTAGAAGGAGCATGGAGGAGCATGGAGAAGAAGGAGCACGATGGAGAAGAAGAAGATGGAAAGAATTGATTTTAATTGGATTTATTTATTTTTAAAGATTTTTCGTTTTTAGTTATTTTTAAAATCAAAATACATTTTTAATCCAAGTGACATCTGATTCCAATTAAAAAAAATGAAAAAATAAAATAATTACACAGTCAGTTGGACACGTCAGCAGATTCTGCTGACAAGTTTAAGTGATGGACCAATAGTGGAAGAATCTGAAATGATAGAGACAGAATCTAAATTTTTTTTTACAGGGACTAAAACCGGAATTCGCTCATATTACAGGGACCAAGAGCGGTATTAACCCTTAAAACTAATACAATCTCCAATAATAGAGCCGACATAAAGTGGTAGTAAATGTTGAGAGATTGTTAGAAAAAAGAATATTCGTAACACCTCTATGAATAATCCAATCCAAGCGCACTCGTAACGAAAAAAATCCAAGCGCCCTGTATAAAGTTATAGTTTTAAAAACCGGCTCGAACCGGTCGCTTGAATTGGAAACCAAACTCATTCTCGGTTCGAGCCAGCTATTGAATCGTTATGTTATTGACTCGTTGCCACATCATCAAACCGGTCATCAAACCGCTACAGAAAACCCAAATCCGAAGCTGAGCGGTTTTTTTAGCATCAGAAACTGAAAATGTGTAAAAAAAATGTATTAACAACTCATCTAGGAATCCAAACCCAATACCTTTAACAAAAGTACATGCCATTCAACCACTAGGCCATTGAAATCTTTTATTATAGGAAGGCATAGCAAATTGGAACTAAACATAAGACCTTTTTTATATAAACGGAAAGACAATTCTTTTTTTTTCCTAATACAAAACAAAAGCAAAGCTACAAGAATCAAATTAAAGAACAAAAATATTCAAATTACTTATACCATATTTTTCTTAACATATTAACAAATTTATTTATTACATTTATAATTATGGATATAAACTGAGTCTTGTGGTTCAATCCGGTTTAATATCTGTTCTGAACCGGATAGAAGGCCAATCCAACACTGACACGTGGACCGAACGTCCACCAAACTAAGGCGCATCGTGTGAAGGAATACGCCAACATCAGTGTGAATGTGAGAAAAACACAAGAAGGGGGGTTGAATTGTGTTGGCTTTTTCTTCAAAAAAGACTAATAACTAGATTCAGGTTCTGATGGAGTTCAAGATCTGAATCAGAGGTTCAGAGTCAGAGATAGAGTTTCAGAGTCTAAGTGAAAGTTCAGATTCTAATGCAGCGGATAAAATGTTAAAGAGATAGAGAAGAAAAAGACACAAGCAATTATCCTAGTTCCTTCCACAATCCAGAAGTAATCCAGTCCCCTTGTCACTTACAAGAGATTTTTCACTATAATCCAATGATTACAAATTGCTCAAGCACAAAGTAAGAGGCTTCCTATGCTCAAACACAAAGTAGGAGACTTCTAATGCTCAAACACAAAGTAAGAGACTTCTAAACAAACAAAGATACAAAGTAAAATGTTTGAATTGAACACTTGATATACAATCAGTGGTGTTCACAAAATACAACACAGTTATCAGACTATAAACTTATGAATTTCTAAGATGAGAAGATTGTTAAGAAATTCTAAGTGTTTGATGCGTTTTGAATTTGGCAGAGTATTGGCACTTGTAAAATTTGTAGTCTTGTTTTAAACTTCAAGTCTTCAAGCCCTTTATATAGGGAATGAAAGAGACGTTGAAGGATGTCAAATCATCATAGAGTCCGTTGGAGAAGCTTGATCATCAGCAGTTGATTTGTTACTTGATTTGGTTCACATACTATAAAGGAAGGAATTTGAAACCTTTCCTGAATATGGAATGAACCGTTTGCCAAGAAGACAAAGTTGCAGAGTACGAACAGAGCATGTGAGAATGTTGGAGAACGTGGTTGTACTATTATCCTTGCTTGATAGTGACATCCATTGACCTTCTGACATTCTCAACAACCATAGCAGATGTCTCAGATGCTTCAGAATCAAATTCTTCAGTTTCTTCAATATGCTTCCAATTCTGAGTCTTCAACTACTAAGTCTAAAATCTTCAGAGTCTGGAGCATTCTTCAGTGTCTAGAGTGTTTAGAGTCTGGCTTCTTCAGATTCTGACTTTAGGCTTAGCTTCTCAGTTAAAATTCTTTGCTCTTCATTTGTTCTCTCAGAACCCATATATGATTAAATCCTTGTAAATTTTTATCTATGGTCCTGCACTCTTGAACAAATATTAGCATATCCAATTGATCTTTTAATATCTTGTTATCATCAAAACTTAAGAGGGATTGTTTAAACTTATTTTGTTCCAACAATCTCCCCCTTTTTGATGATGACAAACATATGTATTAATAGTCAATTGTTGTTAATTTAATTAACAAGTTGACTTTAGGGTCTGAGGTTTGTAAGCTCCCCCAAAGTCTAATAGTCCAGAAGGTGAGTTTTTGAGACTCCCCCTAAGTTCTATACATGTTAATTAAATTCATTTTAAGCATAGTCACATTAAATTTATGTCACTCAGAAGCACATCACATGAAATAACTCAGAGGCTAAAAGATGAGAAAAAGATGCCTAAGTCAATTTTTTAATTAACTTATTTTTGGACTCAAAGCCTAAGAACTATTAATCTTACTCCCCCTTTTGTCATCAACAAAAAAATAACAAAAGAAAAAGGAAAAGATTTGAGTTAAAATCATAAGAGTGACAATCATCAGAAGCAACTTAAAAAAATAACAAAAGCAAGCATTATCAGAAACAAGCATTAATCATAAGGATCAGAGGCAAGTATTGTCAGAAGCATAAAATAAAGAGTCATCAGAAGCAAAACAGAAGGGTGTGCAAAAACAAAAAATCCTAAGGTTTTTATTGTTGTTGCAACATGCCTAGGATGACATTGATCCTTGAGCTCATCTCATCTTGCTTCTTGGCCATATCAGACTGAGTCTTGGCAATATCAGACTGTTGCTTCATCATATCATCCTGCTTCTTGGCTAGCTCTTCTTGTTTCTTCATTACTTCCAGTAGCTTGGCTTCCAATGCTTCCTGCTTGATCTTTTGCTCCAGAAGATCTACTTGAACTTTATCCACAAAGTTTACCATTTTAGCTTCTTCTAAGTCCAGTCTTTTGATCACAATCTGATCAGGCTTGACAAAGAATTTGGATATCCAGGATGCTTGTAACCCAGACTTCAGAATCTTAGGCACTTCTTGAGGGACTTCCTCATATAAGGTAGAGTCTGATATCTGTGTGGTTAAGCCTTTCTTTAACTCAACAGCTTCCATGCTGGAGATCACTTCTTTAAACCAGTTTGTCAGAGCTGTGTGCTAAGAAGCAATAGAGATCTCCTGAAGATCATCCAAAGTTATATTGACCAATTGCCTTAGATTTTCCCACTTGTCTGCATAGTTGATTAGCTGGATGGCATTGTGTCTGGATTCCACCAATTCTTCTAGGCTGTCAAAGATAATTTTGCAAACTTCTTGAAGGACAATGTTGGATGTTAAGGTGGGAGGAGGGTTAAGGATCACAGGTTGGATGGAGGTAGATGGGATTTCTGTGATACTATGAGAAGCTATATCAGAAACAGGTTCTGATACAACTACTGTTAGAGCAGTATCATCAGAGGCTGGGAGTTCTGGAATGGTTTCAGAAGTGACTTGAGTATTAGAGATAGGTTCAGCAATAATAGGTTTATCTTCTGATACAGACTTTGTATTAGAGATAGTGATAGATGGGGGTGAGTTCTTTGTGAGTGAGTTATGTGGTTCAGAAGATGAGGGTACGTCTGAAACAATGAATTTTGTCATTGTTTCAGAGGCTTTTTGGATAATTGGTGAGGGTGCTTGTTTAGGTAGTTCTCCACCCAAATGCTGTGAAAGCACATCTATAGTGGATGAACTAGGTTTATTGGAGGTAGGGGTTTGTCTGATTTTCTCAATTAAATCATGAATATGTTCTAGACCAAATTTATTATAGATGTCTTTTCTAATCTGATCTCTGTCTTCCCCGGTTAGATTTGATCCAGGAATCAACAAAGGTGATTCACCAGGCCTGCAAGTTTGCACTGGTGAAACATTAAGAGGTTCCTCAGCTTCTGTTATGTTACCAGAAGTTGGTTGATTGAGAGTTTCAGATGGGTTAGAGGTTGATTTATTTAGAGGTTCAGAAGTTGGTTTAGGTTTGGGAGAGGGTTTGAGATGTGAGTAGTGTTTGGTTCAAGGTACCTCATCATCAACAGATGCTGAGGGTGAGTCTATTTGGATGGATTTGCAGAATTACCTTTAACATGCTCAGACCTTGTAGCTTCTGAAGATCCAGCTTCTTTCTTTACAGTCATCACAGATGTCAGCACCTTCTGTGTCTCCTTTACTAATATGTTCTTCAAGTTTTCTGAAAGATTCACAACATCCTGAGCAGCTTTAATTGTATTTTCCCTGATCACAGTGGTAACCATGTCATCTTCAGTGTCAGAAGATGACTCACTCAGGACCAGCTTCCTCTAAAGAGGCTTCCTTAGTCTCTTCTTCTTTTGAGGTTTCTCAGCTTCTTGAATGACCTCAGGTACTGGTGCAAGCTCAGATCTAACACCCATATTGAGATGACCTAGGATCTCATACAAGCGTTAAATTTCGTACTGGATACATTAAATTACAATACAGAATTTAAGTCTGAAAGCATTCATATGCATAACAAAAGTCGTTACATCGGGTACATAGTACATCACATGTCTGAAGATATATCAGCACTAACTGACGAGTACAAAACATATCTGAGTAAGGCTGATACATGGCACTGCATAACATAAGTAACCGAGTACAAAACATGTTATTATACATAAGTCATAAGCATAAAACTAGCACAATCACTCCGCAGCCTTCTCCTTACCCTTGATGCACGCTACTTGAGTACCTGAAATCAAAAGGATTGGGATGAGACATAATGTCTCACTGAGCTCCACCTATCCTAGGCTGTATGGCAACCTCGAGGAAACCTACGATTGCCATATACTAATCTCAACCCATTTTGGGTTTATACAAGTTCTTGTCTGCTTTTCTGTGTAATCGGGAAAGGTCTAGATTACTATCTGCATATCTTCGTGATCAAGGGGAAACTAGGATCACTATCTGATTTCTGACATAGTCTTATCGTATTATATCATCTTACTATTATTATGTTAGAAGGTTAGCGTGTGACAAACAATTATTATCTTGGTTCATTTTATGGAATAGACCCGAGTGGAGTAACCCTGGATACACTCCCTGCTAACCGGTGAAAACTCCTATCTGAGGCTAGTCACCGGACTCCTCTTGCTTTTGTGCGGCTATCATCGCGGATGGTAACTACATCGTTCCAGCTATATCCGGAACCCCCGTGCTCTAACTTGCGAGAACACCGGAGACACAACTTAACTTTTAATTAATTTCTTAACTTGAACCCGACCCTCAAAGTACCAACTAGTGGAACAATAAGAGGCACAACTTAGCTTAGTCTTATCTGAATCTTTTCCGATTTTTGAATGTTGGATACATTCCTTGTACCTTCGTACGCTATTTGGATATTCTTATTCTCGCTAACCTATTATAGGATTCTAGACATATCGTTGTCCTATGTCGTACTTAGGGGTTCATTACCTTACTCGTAATAGTTCCCTACTCATCTAACCTTTGCTCTCGTACCTCTAATGCATTGCTATATCCTTGTTCACCTATATTTTTATCTGTTAAGGGCCGTCCGGATACGTCAAAATGATACTTCTTAGAAATTAGTATTTTCTTATAAAACGGTGCAAAAAGCCTCGTCTAACGCGCATCAGCTCGTACAACGCAACTCAACATTTCAAAATAGTTCTGCCAAGCCTCACTGGAGCGAGCCAGCCCTCGCTATGGCGAGGTGAGCCAGAAGAAAAATGTTGTGCTCGCTGCAGCGAGCTCCAGCTCGTTGTAGCGAGCATGACAGTACAGAAAATGTTTAAAAACGTTTTTTCACCATTTCGACTTATCCAAGCTTACCCAGGCTTCCCAACAGCTTTAGGAATGATTTTCAACTGCAAATTGATGTACTAATTCATGGATAAACAAGGATTTAGCATGCATTAATGATTAGGGCACAAATTGTCAAACTTTTCAAAATAAAGGATTTTCACCCATAACTTACCCAATGTGGGATCTAAACTAAGGAACTCACCTTGAGTCTTAATTTGATTCTTGCCAAGCTTTTATCCAAACCCTAGCTCCAAGTCCTTCCTTCCTTCCTTGCTTCCTTAGCTTCAAATGGCTCAAGAATCGCAAGATTTGTGCGTGCAAGTGGGCTAAGCAAATGGGATGATGATTAGATGAAGGTTGAAATGGAGAAGGATGAGAAAACGAGAGAGAGAGAGAGAGAGAGAGAGAGAGAGAGAGAGAGAGAGAGAGAAGTGGAGAGGAAAACTTTCTAGAGAGAGAGTGAGGTGAGAATAATGGGAAAATTAGGGTTTATTGGCTTTATATAGCCTCAACCCTCAATTTACTAAAATGCCCTTTTTCTTAAAATATCTCTGATACATCGTCCCAACACTGATGAATATCTAAGTCTTAAGCGGGATGTTACATCAGACTTCACCACCTTCTACTTTTTAGTCTTCTTTTGTCTTACTGGCTCAGCAGCTTCTGAATCTGATCTAATCTTCCTCTTCTTAGGAGCCCTCCAGGACTCATTGGAGTGATTTGGAATAATCTCCCAAGTAATAACAACTCATGTTTCCTTCAAGTGTTGAGCAATGAATTCTACTAACACTTCTGGATTGTCTTCTTTGGATATTGGGGGAGAGTCATCCAAAAAGTCTATCTGATGCAGGCTTGCTTGCAGATCCTGATCAGTGGTGATAACTTCCTTCTTAGGGATGAGGTTCATGCTTCCCAAAGTAATTCCGGAAATATCCTTTCCCTTGCAGGTTCCCAACTCCTCATCAGATCCTACACCAAATTGCTGCAGCTTCTGAACATATTTTCCCTGATAGAAAATCTCAGATTGCAACCTAGCATATGGTACATTTTTCTTCGCTTTGATTCCTTCTTTGATTGAAGTACATAGATAATGGAAGATGTATGCTAGAAGATTGATGGGGTAATGGTTTATCAGAAAGTACAAAAAATGTTTGTGGTCCCATGACATGTAGTCAGTACCACCTTCCCTTGGCATGATGCACATCAGAACCAGCTTGTGCAGGATTCTGTGTTTGCCTTTCATATCAGAGGTCTTTTCAGATGGTCTTCCATCATGGAGAGTGCCTCTGATTTTGTCAGCCCAGCCAGTTTTCTCGTTGGTTTCAATCATGAACATTCCATTCATCCTTGCTCATATCACCTTGGCAATGGTTTCTTCAGTAATGGTGATCATGATACCCATTACTGAAGACATAATCTCAGTCTCAGTGAAAGCCTTTTATCCCATTTGTGCTCTAGTCTTCCCTTTCAGACTCTTATCAGCTTGAATCATCTGAGCTTATTCCCAGAAGCAGCATCAAAGTCATATACCTCGCTTCTTACCCAAAAATCCTAGATCAATTCAGGATAAGAAGGACCATTGAGCATCTCAAAGAAATTTGACCATCTCTGTGTCTCTACGTAAGTTGAAATGTCACACCCATTCAGACGAAGAGACCTGAAGTCTACTGCACTCACAATGATTCTGAGTTCTTCTTTGTTTAACGCCATTGTTTTGGGTTTGATGAAAGTAGTAGCTTCGAATTCTACTGACATTGCTTGAGATGATGATGAAGTTCCATCCATTGTTGAAGGATTAGGGTTCTAAGATGATTTTTGAAATTTGGGGATTTTTATTGAGTAAGGTTCGAAAGCTTGAATGTGTGAGTAGTGAAGTGTTTCGTGTGATTGTGACTAAGTATTTTTGTCAAAAATTGTTAAACTTCAAAAACAAACAAACATAGCATTAATGACAAAAGGGGCGTGAGACAAGTTTCAAAGCATAATCATCATTGCCCAGCAGTTAATACCCATCAGTTACAGGCCACGTTAGAAGCTTAATCAGACACAAAGTTCTCTCAGTAGGGTAGGTGTAAATAAAGCCGTTACAAACCTTTCCACTAATAAACTTATCAGAAGCCATTAATCCAGATTCTGGACTCCATAGTCTGATAACTTCAGAAGCTGAAATTCTTCAGAATCTCAGTTGAGAGAGTCTGATAGATTTTTGCTTCTGAATCACATCAGATTCTGATATCCTATTTAGAGACAAGCATCATTCTGAGATAAAATGGATGTTCAGATTCTTCTTTATAAAATCAAATCTTTCTTCTGTTAAGGGTTTTGTGAATATATCAGCCCATTGATGATCAATATCAATGAACTGGATATCCAACACACCTTTATGAACATAGTCTCTTATAAAACGATGTTTAATTTCAATGTGCTTGGCTCTTGAATGTAGAATTGTATTTTTTCACAAACAGATAACATCAGTATTATCACAAAAGATAGGAATGTTGTTCTCATGAATCTGATAATCTTCTAACTAATGTTTCATCCAGAGAAGTTCAATACAACAACTTGTAGCTGATATGTATTATGCTTCTGTTGTAGACAATGCAATAGTTGATTGTCTTTTACTGGCCCAGGATATCAGATTCTCACCAAGAAATTGACAATTTCCACTTGTAGATTTTCTTTCAATCCTATCACCAGCATAATCAGCATTACAAAAGCCAACCAACTTATAATCTAGAGATTTCTTATAAAGAAGTCCAAGATTAGTAGTTCCTTTCAGATACCTGAAGATTATCTTAACAGCAGTTAAATCAGATTCTCTAAGATCTGATTGAAACCTTGCACGCAAGCATACACTGAATAAAATATCTGGTCTGGAAGCTATTGAGTATAACATGGAACCTATCATACCTTTATACAGCTTCTGATCTACCTTTGTGCCAGTGTCTTCTTTGCTTAAGGTGCAGGTTGGATGCATTAGAGTAGTCATTGCTTTACAGTCTTCAAGATTGAACTTCTTCAGAAGCTCCTTAGTATATTTTGACTGATGAACATATACTCCATCTTTGCATTGGTTGATTTGAATCCCAAGGAAGAATTTCAATTCTCCCATCATGCTCATTTCAAATTCATCCTGTATTAACTTAGAAAATTCTTTGCAAAGAGTGGCATTAGTAGAACCAAAGATAATATCATCAACATATATCTGAACAATTAAGATGTCTTTCTTAAGAGTCTTTCTGAATAATGTTGTGTCAACTTGTCCTCTTTTAAATCATTTTTCAGCAAGTAATTACTCAGTCTTTCATACCAAGCTCTGGGAGCTTGTTTTAGACCATAGAGTGATTTCTTGAGTTTGAAAACATGATCTGGATGTTTTAAATCTTCGAAACCATGAGGTTGTTTGGCATACACTTCTTCATAAATAACACCATTTAGAAAGGCACTCTTAACATCCATTTGATATAATGTTATACCATGGTTTACAGCATAAGAAAGAAGTAACCTGATTGCTTCCAATCTTGCAACTGGAGCAAAAGTCTTAGTGTAATCAATTCCTTCTTGTTGACTGTAGCCTTGTGCTACAAGCCTTGCTTTGTTTCTGACAACTTCACCTTGTTCATTTAGCTTGTTTCTGAACACTCATTTTGTTCCAATAATGTTCTTCTGAGGTGGTCTTGTAACCAGATCCCATACTTCATTTCTTTGAAACTGATTTAGTTCTTCTTGCTTTGCAATTAACCATCCATCATCTGATAGCGCTCCATCCACAGAAGTTGGTTCAATTATAGACAATAAACCAATCATAAACTGATCTTGTATGAAGGATGATCTAGTTTTCCTTGGACTGTCTTTGTTTCCAATGATAAGCTCTTCTGGATGAGAGGATTTGTACTTGAAAGTGCTTTTGGATTGAGTTTCATTTTGAGAACCATCATGAACTTCCAGTGTATCAGACATTGTATCAGCTTCTAAACCTTCAGGATTCTGATCAGGTTCTGAGCTGAGGCCAGGTTCTGATCTTTCAGGATTTTGATCAGATTCTGCAGTCTGATCAGGTTCTGAAGCATCTTCTGATAACTGAATATCTGTAAAACTTTCAGCTAGCTCTGACATTTTATTATTAGGCTTTTTATCATCAAATTTGATGTGCATAGATTCTTCCACAACATGTATTTCAGAATTATAGACTTTGTATGCCTTGGATCTTTCAGAGTAACCTAAAAAGATTCCCTTCTGAGCCTTGTCATCAAATTTCTTTAGATAGACTTTGTTGTTCAAGATGTAACAGGTACATCCAAACTAATGAAAGTAAGAGATACTTGGCTTTCTTCCTTTGAATAGTTCATATGTTGTTTTGTTCAGAATTGGTCTGATATAGATTCTGTTCTGAACATAACATATTGTGTTTACAGCTTCTGCCCAGAAGTACTTAGCCATATTGGTTTCATGAAGCATGGTTCTGGCCATTTCTTGTCAAGTTTTGTTCTTTCACTCAATAACTCCATTTTGTTGTAGAGTTCTAGGAGAAGAGAACTCATGGATAATTCCATGTTTTTCACAAAAAATTCCAAATGGCTCATTTTCAAATCCACCACCATGATCACTTCTGACTTTTAAAATTTTCATTTCTTTCTCAGATTGTACTTGTGTGCAGAAGATGCTAAACACATCATATGATTCATCCTTAGTTCTAAGGAATTTGACCCAAGTCCATCTATTGTAATCATCAACAATAACCAGTCCATATTTCTTCCCATTGATTGATGTTGTACTAACTGGTCCAAACAGATCAATGTGAAATAGTTCTAAAGGTCTAGAAGTAGAAATAATGACTTTTGATTTAAAGGAGGTTTTCACAATTTTTCCCTTCTGGCATGCACAACAAAGTGCATCTGAGTGATAGTTAATGTTTGGTAAGCCTCTGACAAGTTGTAACTTGCTAAGTTTAGAGATTAATCTCCAGTTAGCATGTTCCAGCCTTCTGTGCCACACCCATTTCTCATCACTCACTGATAGAAGGTAAACTACCTTCTGATCAACCATTTGTGAAAAGTTTATTTCATAAACATTGTTCTTTCTTTTTCCTTCGAACACAACATACTTGTTATCATTGTTGATTATTGTGCAGTTGTTCTTATCAAACATCACTTCATAACCACTATCACAAAATTGACTTATGCTAAGTAGGTTATGTCTTAATCCATCTACAAACCACACATTATTTATTGAAATATAGGAGTTACCAATAGCTCCCGTACCAATGATCTTTCCTTTCTGGTTTCCTCCAAAACCCACATTTCCTCCCTCTTTCATGGTCAGGGTTTGGAACATAGACTTGTTTCCTATCATATGTTGCGAGCAACCACTGTCCAGGTACCAGGAACTTTGCTTTTTTGTTAGTTCCTAACAAAAACAATTTTGGACTTAGGTACCCATATCTTTTTGGGTCCTGTTTGGTTAGTTCTGAAAGGCTTAGGCTTTTGTTGTACCTTGTGTCTGAAGTTATAAGACTCAGACTCATTCAGATTCTTTGGATATGAGTCCTTTGATTTTGAAGTAGTCTTAGTCTCAGACACTAAGTTCTTCAGAACCTGAACTTTCAATGTTCTTGACTCTGATCTCTTTAGACCTTGAGACTTGGAGTTCTTTGGTTCTGATCTTTTCAGAATCTGAACTCTTGAAGACTTTGATTATGTTTTCTTCAGAACTTTGGGCTTAAGAATCTTTGATTCCGATTTGTTCAGAGTCTTGGATTCAGAACTCTTAGTTTCTGATTTGTTCAGAACTTCAGCTTTGCCAGCTTCTGACACAAAACAAACCTTTAGACCATTCTTAATGTCTTCTTAACAGGATGGCAGACTGGTTTTCTCAGATTGATTAAAAGGATCTTTAATGAAACCAATGCTTTCTCCTCTGTTCCTTAACACCATAAATCATTGAAGCAACCTTGCTTCTGTTGATACCATTTACCATGAACTCTGGAAGTGCAATTTCTTGCTCACTTAAGGGTTCATCAGATTTCTTATCAGTCATTCCAAGGAAACCACTATATTCACCTTCCAGATTTGTTATTTGAAGATGAAGTCTATGGTTTTCTTCAGCTAGCAAGTTATACTTTTCTTTTAAACTTTTTAATTGCTTGAACTTGTTGTTGTAATGACTCATAAGTTCTTTAAATGTATCAATGAGTTCAGACTTAGATAGTTTAGAGAATACCTTATCTTCATTATCAGAGTCTGATTCAGCCTCTGCATCAGAAGATACTATTGCAACTAAAGCCAGATTGGCTTCTTCTTCATCTTCTTTGTCAGAGTCTGACTCTTTATCAAGATCATCCCAAGTTGCCATCAGGCTTTTCCTGATCTTGTTTATGAAATTTCTTGATTTGGAGTTAGTGGTCTTTGACTTCTCTTTAGACTTGTCCTTTTGCAGTTCTAGACAATCAGCAATGAAACGACCAAGTTTCTTGCAGTTGTAGCAACCCTTCTGATCTTCCTTCTTAGAACCTGATCTTTTAGCCAGATACTGAAGTCTTTTTGAAAGCATTGCCATCTCTTCAGCTTCTAGGTCTTTCGGAACCTTCTTCTGGGGATTCTTCATCAGACTCATCAGCTTTTAGAGCTTTTGAAGACTTTCCTTTGGAATTCAATGCAATAGACTTAACCTTCTTTGCAGGTTCATCCATTGAGCCCTAGTTCATGACACTTCAGAGAACTCACAAGATCTTCAATACTTAGAGTATTCAGATCTCTTGCTTCCTCTATAGCAGTCACTTTAGGTCTCCATTTAGCAGGCAAGCTTCTCAGGATCTTGTTCACATGATCAGCAGTTGTATAACTTTCATCAGTATTTGAAGTCCATACACCAGATTATGAAACCTTGAGAACATTGCCTCAATGTCTTCATCCTCTTTCATCTTGAACAACTCATACTGTTTAACAAGAATATTAGCTTTAGCTTCTCTAACCTTCTTGTTACCCTCATAGGTAGAACACAGAGAAGTGAAGATAGCCTTAGCAGTAGACTTATCACTCAGTTTTAAGTATTCAGTATGAGGTAAAGCTTCAACAATAATGCCTCTCACTTTATGATGCTTTTTATAGATCTTTCTTTCAGCATCTGAGAGACTCCTTCTATCAGTTGCTACACCTTCCTCATCAACTTCAATATTGATACCATCTTCAATGATATCCCATAGGGTATCATCAATACCAATGATATGACTATACATTTTGCACTTCCACCAGGAAAACTTTTCAGCATCTCCATTGAACATAGGAGGTTTATTGTGATGAGAGTGAGATTTATCATCAGTACCATAATCATATGATACAACTCTGTTGTTCCCAGAAGTTCTAGAATCAGAGGCACTAGCTCCACCACCAATATACATGTTTTTCTCAAGATCTTTACTGACACACTGTTAAGTGTTGAAATATCAGAACCGGAGCTCTGATACCAACTGAAGGTGAGAAAAACACAAGAAGGGGGGTTGAATTATGTTGGCTTTTTCTTCAAAAAAAGACTAAGAACTAGATTCAGGTTCTGATGGAGTTCAGAATCTGAGTTAGAGGTTCAGAGTCTGAGTCTGAGTGAAAGTTCAGATTTTGATGCAGCGGATAAAATGTTAAAGAGATAAAGAAGAGAAATACACAAGCAATTATCCTGGATCCTTCCACAATCCGAAAATAGTCCAGTCCCCTTGTCACTTACAAGAGAATTTTCACTATAATCCAATGATTACAAATTGCTCAAGCACAAAGCAATAGACTTCCTATGCTCAAACACAGAGTAAGAGACTTCTAATGCTTAAACACAAAGTAAGAGACTTCTAAACAAACAAAGATACAAAGTAAAATGTTTGGATTGAACACTTGACATACAATCGTGGTGTTCACAAATTATTCACGATCTTTAGCAGTCGATCGTTCATTCTCCCTCCCCAGTGGCTTTCGAAAGCTTGACATGAAAGAATAAATAAAATAGGAAAAAAAGTACGGGGATCCCATTCCTTAGTCAGGACCAGGACTTCCTCGTGAGCCATAGTTCTAGTGTAAGCATATAACTTGTTGGTTATTTGAGGTTGGCTACATTGTTTGGTAAAATCAAAGTGCTTAAGCAATGCGTCTCCAGATATTAAAGAAGTCTTCAGAAGCAAGAAATTGGATTTGAGGAGGTTCAGAAGCTGAATGGCCTTCAGAAGCAGATTGGACCTTCAGACACAGTTTTGGCCTTCAGACGCAGAAATGGCCTTCAGACGCTGAACAGTACTTCAGACGCACTGTTCAGACGTTGACCAGCGTTGACCTTCAGAAGCTGACCTTCAGAAGCTGGACTTCAGAAGCTGATTTCAGAAGCTGGGTTTTTCTGCATTAATTCTGTGCGTATCTGTTGGAGATTTGCTGAAGATTTATTATGGCTGAAGTTTTCTAGAAGGCTGATTAAATTGTTAAAGATCTTGAGAAGATTGGCTTCGTGTTTTATGTTTGGATATATTTGCTGAAGAATCTTTGCAAGATAGAAGTCAGAAATATATGTTTCCTTTTCAAGCCATTGCATAATTTTAGAAGTATATTTTAGAGAAGATTTGTTCCAGAATTATTTGCCTGCCGAAGCCTATTTAAGGAGATGTGCTGCTACCTTTGAAGACTACGAAGAGAAAATCAAAAATCAGAGTTTAAAAGTCTTTGTGTTTTTAAGCTTAGGTTTTTTTTTGTACACCACTCATCTGAGTTGGTTTAGAAGTTTTGGGTTGTAAATCATTCTAAGCTTTTAAGTACGAATGATGTTTGTGTTTTATTGAAGTTGTCTTCAAAACTGGGTTATTTCAGAAGTTGTTAGTAACTGGGTTGTTACTTGAATAGGAAGTAAGAAGGGGGTTTCTTATACTCAGGTGTTGGGTAGAAATCAGTACTAGTGGAGATTAAGTCAGAAGACTAGGAACAGGGGGTCTGTGTCTTGAGTCTTAGGATTAATTCCTCTTAGTGGATTTCCTTCTTGGATTGGTATCCTCCAGACGTAGGTGGTATTTACACCGAACTGGGTTAACAAATACTTGTGTTATTTACTTTTCTGCACTTTTATTTGTTGCTTCTGAAGCAGTTTGATTGTGCTCTGTTTTGCAAACCATCGTGCTCTGTTTTTGTGAACTGTACCATACCTGCCAGAATTTCATAACTTAGCCTTATATTTGTATAAAACAACTTCTGGACAAAATCAAGCCTCTTATCGAGGATCAATTCATTCTAAATCTAATCGAAAACTTTCTGCATTCAACACAGTTATCAAACTCTAGACTTATGAATTTCTAAGATGAGAAGATTGTTAAGAAATTCTAAGTGTTTGATGCGATTTGAATTTGGCAGAGTATTGGAACTTGTAAAATTTGCAGAGTCTTGTTTTAAACTTCAAGTCTTCAAGCCCTTTATATAGGGAATAAAAGAGACGTTGAAGGATGCCAGATCATCATAGAGTCCGTTGGAGAAGCTTGTTCATCAGCAGTTGATTTGTTACTTGATTTGGTTCACGTACTATGAAGGAAAGAATTTGAAACCTTTCCTGAATAGGGAATGAACCGTTTGCCAAGGAGACAAAGTTGCAGAGTACGAACAGAGCATGTGAGAATGTTGGAGAACGTGGTTGTACTCTTGTCCTTGCTTGACAATGACATCCATTAAACTTCTGACATTCTCAACAACCATAGCAGATGTCTCAGATGCTTCAGAATCAAATTCTTCAGTTTCTTCAATATGCTTCCAATTATGAGTCTTCAACTACTGAGTCTGAAATCTTCAGAGTCTGGAGCATACTTGAGAGTCTGGCTTCTTCAAATTCTGACTTCAGGCTTAGCTTCTCAATTAAAATCCTTTGTTCTTCATTTGTTCTCTCAGAACCCATATATGATTAAATCCTTGTAAATTTTTATCTATGGTCTTGCACTCTTGAACAAATATTAGCATACCTTATTGATCTTTTAATACCTTGTTATCATCAAAACTTAAGAGGCATTATTTAAACTTATTTTGTTCCAACACAGTGCACCTTGCCACACTGGAGCACGCCTCCGTGCATCAGACACCATACACGAGTCCTCTAACTGCCTCCTGATCAGACGCCTCATCTCACGGAAGCGGTTATTCTCACGCACGCCTATATAAGGGTGACTTAGCTTCACCCTCAAGGTATGATTCACTTTTCCCACATTTTCTACACGCTCCTTCTCATTTCCTATACTGACTTGAGCGTTGGATGCTAACGTGCCTGCAGACACCTTTCGTTCCACCGCGAAGACTCATCGCCACCGTACCAGAGCACTTTATGCCACTGTTGCCTCTATCGATTCCTCACCGGACAGATCAATATCTATACAAGCTTATTATAGAGATTGAGTTATACAACCGAGTCATCCGGTTTAAACCGGTTCAGTCATGCAGTTCAATCAGTGATCAAGTAGTTCAACCAATAATCTATTGACCTTGTCGATCGATCTAGTTTTTAAAACCATGTATAAAGTACTTGTTACCAAAAACAAAATTCCCCATAAGATATTAACAAGAAGTCACCAAAATTTTGAATCAACAGTTCACCAAAGATCAACATTATCTTTCTGTAAAATAAAAACCTTGTTTTGCAAATTAATCAAGAATATACCAATATTGTCTAACGAGTAATTAAGTGTAAATGTTGTACCTTTTAAAAAAAAGTGTAAATGTGGTAGGATGGTATCCTATTCTTAACTTATTGTCTCTCCGGGTTGCTGCATTTCTTTTCTTCCTCCGACATGCAAAAAGGTGAGTTTTTTTTTGTTTTTCGAAGAGAGATAACGAGTGAAGGTGAGAGACTCTGAGTGAAAATGAAATTATAACCTCTTTCATATCATTAGGGTGAAAATATGTTAGGTCGGGTCGGACTTTGTAAGACTTAAGTCTGATAAACTTCAAAAATTATAGGCTTGATTATAGGTCTGAGTTTGACCTATTACTCGTCATAAACTCATTTTTAAAGTCTGAACCGGTCTTTTTAAAGGCTTGATGAAGTTTGAAAGCCTATTTTACACTAAGGTCTAGCAACACCTATAAATCTGCTACTAAATAGTTTAAAACTTATGAAGGCCAAAAGCACACGAATAGGTCTGCTACTAAATAACGAAATCTTACGAATGTCTAATCACACCAATATATCTGCTACTAAATAACCAAATCATATGAAAACTTGAGTTTATGAGAAAAACTTCAACAATATCAATAATGGAATATATATTATACATAAAAAGCTTAATGGGTCGGACTGATGAGTTTAGTAGACTTTTTTGTGAACCTTAGTCTGACCTATTTAATTATTTAATCAAATGAGCTTTATTAAAAGTGTGAACCTGACATTTTTATTAAACGAGTAGGGTTGAATTAGACTTTAAATAGGTTAGGCCGTAGGCACCTGTCAGACATCCTGGTATGTTCCCACCTCTACATGCCATCTATCTTCTTAATCTTTTGGAATGGAACGGGTGGATCCGATCTCTGCTCCTCATTTTTTGTCCCTATTTATTTATTAGCTTTTACTTTTTTCACCCTATGCTATACTCGCATGCCTTATAAATTTACCAGATTGTTAGGACTTTTCGGATTCTAAAATCTGAAACATTAAGAACTGCATTTTTTGTGTTGTATTTGATGTCAAAGGTCTTTGTTGACCGTCGTAGAATCCTCGCATAAACTGCAAAGCAATTGCAGGGATTCTATGAATGGTCAGCAATGACCATGACACCATAAACACTCATAAAAAACTAAAAAAATGTTTAAGAAAAAGTAAGAAAAGATGGGAAGTGAAGATTGAATGAAATTGTTGAAGATGCAAGCCTATTTATAGCATTAAACCAGTCCTAGACCATAATTACAGTCAAAGTAAACATTTTGCGTGGTCCAACCGACTAAAAATGCATTAAACACACCCAAACTGTCCAAACATTTGGTGAAACGCCACCGTTCAACTAGTTTGAGAGTTTTGGATTATACAATCCGAACTTGTCTAAATATTTTCAGATTGTATAATCCAGATAGTACCAAACTGTGTTTAAGTTTCATTTTTGGTAGGTTTTCATGGCCAATGATATATGGAAAAATTTAAAAAAGGTACAAAAATAATTAAACAACTTAAAACAACACAATAACATAAGTGATGGATCTTCTGGGAAAGTGTTCGAAGAAGTGCTTTTGTACTTGATCCAGTTGGCCTGCCAACTAACATATTTCGATCGGCAGGTCAACTGGATCAAGTTCATAAGAACCTCTTCATAATCAAATCTGCAACATAATGATGAAATGCAAGGTATTTCAAGAGGATTGTTTTGAGTTAGATCTTGCTTCCTTGTCAACTGACATAGGTATATTGCCAAGGCAGCAAGATCTAGGTCATAGCAACCTCTTGGTGTTCATATCTTTTAGAAGATTTTTCAGCAAATGAACCAAGCACACTTATTTATAGAAATTTATGTGTGTCGTGGACAAAGAAACTGTCGGTGTAATGTGTGAAGGGAAATCTTGATCATTAAAGGCAACGGAAATAAAAATTTTGATTTCCTTTCCTTGGATCATTACGAATTTGACATGATCAGTGATAGAATTGTTACCTCATGAAGTGCAGAAAAAGTTTCGATCACAACAAAGCAACAGAGCACTGCCTCTACTTGTCCACAAGGGTTCTATTTATAGAACTACTTGTGTGCTCTGCAAGTCAAGTAATCATTATTGGGCTTCTGTAAGCCTATTAACCCATTAGCCTTCACTAACTAATTAGCGTCATTTGCTAAATTCACCTCATCTTATAAGTCTTACTTATATTTCTCCTTTTGACCGTTCTATTGTGTGTGACCCTATAGGTCCTTGTAACGTTGGCAATAATATTAAATATTATATTTAATATTATAAACAGTGAGCGATATCTAGCAACACATAACTGCTATCCAAGTGACAAGAATGTCAAGTGATCTGACAAAACTTTTTCCATGATAATGCCAAAGGTAAGTTGGATGCAACTCATTAGGTTTTATCCTTTTAGCATTAATGTTATATATTGGCATATCGAGATCAACGATATAAAGTCCATTGCTCATAATTGCATTAGCATAAAGAATATTATCCAAATAAATAGAACAACATTTGTCTTTTATTGTAAACAAAAAACCAAACTTTTCTAAACAAGAAACAAAAATAATATTCGTGCTAATTACTGGAACGTAATAACAGTTCTCCAACTGAATTAAAAGACCACTAGGTAAAGTCAATACATAAGTTCCAACAGCCAAAGCAGCAACATTTGCTCCATTGGCAACTCATAGATTGACTTCCCCTTTTGCCAATGCTCAACTCATTCTCATCATCTGCACATCAGTACAAATATGAGAACCACATCCAGTATCTAATACCCATGATGTAGAAGTAGACATATTAATTTATATAACAAAAATACCCGAAGAAGTTCTTGTGTTCCAAATATTTTGGGTAGTTTCGCTTCCAATGCCCGGTCTTACCGCAATAGAAGCACTTGCCCTCCTTAGCCACACCTCCAATAGGCTTCAAAGCTTTGGTTGATGGCTTAGCAACTGCTTTGCCTTTTCCATTCCCCTTAAACTTATTAGGCTTCTTGTTCTGTCTTTTCAACTTTCCATTGTTGACCATCAAAATGGCCTTTCCCTTTCCTTTCATATTCTTTTCAGCAGGTTTTATCGTAGCTGCAAGTTGTGGAAGAGATTTGTCCATGTCATTCATGAGGAAATTCATGACAAAGTGGCTAAAGCTTTCTGACAACGATTGCAAGATAAGATCAATAGCAAGTTCTTGCTCAAGGGGTAAACCCAATCGCTTGAGGTTCTCAACATACCCAATCATCTTGAGTACGTGAGGTCCTACATGACTTCCTTCCAACAACTTAGTTTGGAAAAGGGACTTGGAGACATCAAAGCTCTCATGCCTAGCCTACTCTTGGTGAAGAGTCTTAAGGTGTTCGATCATATCAAATGCATCCAGATTCCTGTGCTGCTTTTGCAGGTCATGATTGCAAGCATGATACACGAGACTTCCACGGCATCATTGAGATGCTTACTATAAGCATCCCTCTAAGCCCTAGGAGCTCCAGCAAGTGGTGCCTCTTCAGGAAGGCATTTTTTATGTTTGAGGACAATCATCAGGTTTCGGTGCCAGTCTAAAAAGTTACTTTTAGGTAGTTTTTCCTTCTCAAGGATTGATCACAAAATGTTGTTTGATGTGTTAGATGTCATCTACAATTTTAAAATATACAAAATAAGTATCATGAAAATAACATATTTAATTTGGCCTTTAATTAAATACGCTCCCACTATTTTATTCAAATCAAATGACCTTCAAGCATTTGATTCTGAAAATCCCGTTGGAAGATTTTCTAGCGGGTTGAAATCCTTAATTCACCTTGTTTTGAGACAGTGGGGGCTGATCCCCCAAAACTTAGTTATTTAGGTAGGAACATTCCCAATTGTATCTTATACAACTTTCGAATAAATTGGGCGAGTAACTTTTACTATAATCTATCATTAAATATTTCCCAATTATTGCTTCAAAATTTATTCTAATCTTATTAAAATTAATTTAGTCAAGTTAAACCCAAAAGAATAACAACCGGGTAACGGAGATTACAACACCACAACTTACTAGTATATAATGTGTGCTTCACGGAGGCAAACTCACACATTCAATATTAGTCTTGAAGGGTGTTATCATTTTGGAAAGCATTAAACTTAATATATTACTTTGAAAGATTTTATTTAGTTTGATCTCACCTCACAACGACTTATATATCATATATATTCGCACTCCAACCATTCAAGCATGCATAACAATTATACAAAATAAAAGTGGCATGATTATGGCCTCCTAACACTATGACTCTCTCAAGCCAATGAGAGAATCTAATCTAATCCTAGAAACGACCTTGCTTCTCCAAGCTAGACTTCCAGGACTAATCTAACGTCATGAATCCTATTACATCCTTGTATTCTAATTACATTACATATAAGAAAAACTCGTTTTATATACGAGGGAGTGGATGAGAAGAGAATGTACTAATGCCATAATCATTCACAAAATAATAACAAACACACTATTATTATTATTATTATTATTATTATTATTATTATTATTATTATTATTATTATTATTATTATTATTATTATTATTATTATTAACACCTCATAATTAAATAAATTAAATTAAAATTCAGTAATTAATCACACTACGCAGATTTAGCCGGGGCAGTGAGTAGTATCTAGCAACACATCACTACTATCCAAGTGATAAGAATGTCAAGTGATCTGACGAAACATTTTCCATGATAATGTTCATGTGTACAATTACTCATTTGTCCTCATATCTATATTGAACACAAGACATAAATTGTGTCACTCTTGTATGGCTCAATATTTATATTTCTTGATCCCGAAATATACTGAATAACGAATAAGCCAAATATCTCATATTGACTTAATTCAGCATGACCATGCAATTTTACAGTCATATTTCATCAAGAGACCTAAAGATATATCTCCTGTTATGAAGGAGAGGCAAATTCCATCTAAGACACTCATGTCCCTCAGAATGATTCGTCAAATGCCCATTAACCAACGTTATGGTTATCCTGTTACAAACAATGTTTGAATGACAATAAAACACTTGAGTTCACATCTAGGGATCATATTGGTTTCAGGTCTAAGAGATTATCATTATGAGAATATCTTATGACACTTTCATAACATACTATGTAGTATTCTCACGGCGGGTCAATCTAGTATAAATATTACTCCTAATATTTTCACATATGTATAGACTTAATATCTCATATTCATGACTCCTGAGATGTGGTCATCAGTCTACATACATAATAGTCTTTACGTTTTATTATTATCCCAACTTACATTAAAGCTTGACTACATATACTTTTAAGAATAATGTTCTTTATGTTAATGTAATCTCATGATTAAGTCACACTTAATGTTCCATCACATGAACTATCTATTCTAGGGACTTTATTAATCTTACAACAAGTATAATAAAGAATGTCTTCTTTTATTTAATAATAAAAGTCATGATACATATGATAAGTTTAACATAAACTATTGACCTCTAGGGCTTACACCAACAATGTGGACCATACAAAAAGCCTGTGTTAAACTAGTTCGGATTATATAATCTGAACATGACTTCCACTCTATATATCTTGGTAGATTTGACAGCATGATGAGGATCTATATTTTCTATATATCTATCTTTTTAAATGAACATCTTTAGCGTAAAGTTCAGCGGAGAGATATTTGACAGCATGATGAAGATCTTCAGAATCTATATATCTATATTTTTAAATTAACATCTTTAGCGTAATGTTCAGCGTAGAGATATTTGACAGCATGATGAATATCTTCAGAATCTATCTATCTATATTTTTAAATGAACATCTTTAGCGTAAAGTGTTGGTTATTTAAAGGTTGGCTTCATTGTTTGGTAAAATCAAAATGTAAGCAATGCGTTTTCCAGATGTTAAAGAAGTCTTCAGAAGCAAGGAATTGTTTTTAAAGAGGTTCAGAAGCTGAAATGAACCTTCAGACGCAGGATGGACCTTCAGACTCTGAAACTGTTCATCAGACGCTGGGAGGGTCTTCAGACGCACTGTTCTGACGTTGACCAGCGTTGACCTTCAGTAGCTGAGCTTCAGACATTGACCAGCGTTGACCTTCAGAAGCTGAACTTCAGAAGCTGTTTCCAGAAGCTGATTTTCTACATTCTCTTGGATTAATTCTGTGCGTATCTCTTGGAGATTTACTGAAGTTTTATTCAGGCTTATGTTTTCTAGAAGGCTGATTAATTTGGTGAAAATCTTAATGAAGATTGGCTTCGTGTTTATGTTTGAATATATTTGCTGAAGAATCTTTGCAAGATAGAATTCAGAAATATATGTTTCCTTTTTGAGCCTTGCTGAATTTCAGAATTGTAGTTCAAAGAAGATTTGGTTCAGATTTATGAGTCCCTGCTGAAGATTATATAAAGGAAGACGTGCTGCTGCTTATTAAAAGAAGAGAGTTAAAAAACTAATTTTATCATAAGAGTCTTTGTGTAAGCTTTAAGCTTTGTATTGTACACCACTTATATGTTCTGAGTTGGTTTAGATTGATTGAGTTGTAATTCACTCTAAGCCTTTAGGTACAAGTGTTGTCTTTGATGTATTGAAGTTGTCTTCAAAACTGGGTTGTTTACAAGGTCTGTTAGTAACTGGGTTGTTACTTGAATAGGAAGTAAGAAGGGGGTTTCTTATACTCAGGTGTTGGGTAGAAATCAGACTAGTGGAGATTAAGTCAGAAGACTAGGAACAGGGGGTCTGTGTCTTGAGTCTTAGGATTAATTCCTCATAGTAGATTTCCTTCCTGGATTGGTATCCCCCAGAGTAGGTGAAGTTTGCACCGAACTGTGTTAACAAATTCATTGTGTTATTTATCTTTCTGTACTTTATTTTCTGCTTCTGAACTGTTAGTTTTCATACTCTGTTTTTAGTTCAGAACCAGTTAACTGCCAGGAATTTCAATTGGCATCAGAGCAGGCACCCTGCCTGTATTTGGGTGAGCTCCAGGGAAGATAATTTCTGGCTTTATGGAGAGAGAATGAGGATTTGTTAACAGGCCACCTCTGCTGGATGGAACAAATTATGATTATTGGAAATCACGCATGAGTGCTTTCCTTAAATCTATTGATAGCAAGACCTGGAAAGCTGTTCTGAAGGGTTGGGAACATCCAGTTGTGACTGACAAAGATGGTAACAAGACAGGTGTTTTAAAACCAGAGGAAGATTGAACCAATGATGAAGATGCTCTGTCACTTGCAAACTCCAAAGCCCTGGATGCAATATTCAATGGAGTGGACAAGAATGTATTCAGGATGATAAAGCAGGGTACAATGTCCAAGGATGCCTGGGAGATACCCAAGACTACTCATGAAGGCACCTCAAAAGTAAAGCTGTCCAGACTTCAGCTTCTGACTACTAAATTTGAAAATCTCAGAATACTGGAAGATGAGAACATACAAAGCTTTTACATGAACATTCTGGACATGGCAAACTCTTTTGAATCTCTTGGAGAAAAAGTTTCAGATGAGAAGCTTGTAAGGAAAATTCTCAGATCCCTACCCAAGAGGTTTGATATGAAGGTGACTGCTATTGAAGAAGCACATGACATATCCAGCATGAAGGTTGAAGAATTGATAGGTTCCCTTCAAAACTTTGAAATAAGCAGAACTGATCAGAAGGGGAAAGGTGTTGCATTTGTAGCAGATACTGAAAGTGTGGATGATGATAGCTCATCAGAAGCTCTTGTGTTGCTGAGTAAACAGTTTAAGAAGTTTCTGAAGCAGAAGACAAGAACTGATGACAAGAGCAATCAGTCAAAGAGAGTTAAGTGCTATGAGTGTGAGGGATTTGGGCATGTCAAGTTAGAATGTCCTAATTTTCTCAAGAAACAGAAGAAGAGTCTGACTGTGTCTTAGCCTGATGACTCAGAAGGAGAAGAGGAGTCTGTCAGTGCTTTAACTGGTAAATTATGGGTTGATGATAAAGTTAAGGGTTCAGAAATTTATTCAGAGTCTGACTCAAGTGATGGAGAATCATCCTGTGAAGATCTGGCTACCTATTACAAAGATCCTGTTGCTTTTTGCAAGAAGATGCAATGTCAATTTGATGAAGTGTGCAAGCAGATGGAAGAACAGAAGAAAACTAACACTCAACTTCAGATTGAGAGGGGTGAACACTTAGAGAAGATTTCTGTTCTCAGTAATGAGGTAATCCAACTCAATTCACAACTTGATCAGATGAAAAAGCAAGTTAGAATACTGAATTCTGCTACTGATGTGCTAGAAGAGATTATGGAGAATCAGAATCAAGGAAAATCAAATGGCATTGGATTTGTTGATCAGAACCTGAACATCAAAAAGTAAAATCCTGCTAAGAGGTGCATACCTGCTGTTGATTCTCATGTTCCACTGATGAGAAAACCTAAGAACAAACCTCAGGATTCTAAAAACAAGAAAGTTTCTCATCCTTGGGTTTGTCATCATTGTGGTAAAAAGGGTCACATTAAACCTTTTTGTTACAAGTTGCATGGTTATCCCAAGCATTTTCAACACAGAAAAACTGAATCAGCTGTGAATAAAAGCAAAATCAAGAAAGAATGGAGACCAAAGTGTGCTGGTGTTGCTCAGAGGCTGAACAAAGGAAAAGGAAAGGCTGTTGCTGATGACAGCAAGCCTATTCCTGTAGCACAGATGAGTTCTGGTGCTGGACCTTCAAAAGTTTGGAGCAAAGTTTTGGTTCCTGTTCCTGATTAGAAGGTTTTAGTTTCTAGTAAGTCTGAAGATGTTATGTCCTGTGTTCAGAAAAGAGTTGCTGATTTTGAGAAGAAGATAGCTGGGAAGAAGGTTCTGAATGTGCCTGAGGCACATATCAATTGAGCAGCATCTGATGATTGTGTCTAATGAAGACTAAGTATTTTCTGATGCTAAGTCTGAAGACTGGCTAGTTTGTGTCTGTTGTGAATTTCTGCTTGTGTTTCTGGTCTGCAGTTTTGCTGTTCTCTACAGTTTTTGTTTTGGTTGTTCTTCTGCTGGGTGGATTCTTTGTGGTTCTGATCTTTGCAAGTGTGCTGTGCTGAGTTCTTTGTGTTCTGGTTCTGTTTCTTGCTCCTGGTGTTTACTGGTGTTTTGTCAAACTTATTTGGCTAAAAAGGGGGAGAAATTTGTATGATTGCTGAGCTGAGAAAAAATTTGTATCTGTTCAGGGGGAGTATTCCTGAGTTTGTGTGCTTCCTGTTGTAACGCCCCGGATTTACTTGGAATTATTTTCAGTTATTTTAATTGATGATGCGACGTATGTGTGATGTCTTGTTGTGTTTGTGATGTTCTTGGTGTTTTGGTGCCTTGTTAGAGGGTAGTGACCTTAGATTATAAGGAATATGAGTTTGAGCGAATTAGATCCTTAGAAGGCATAACCCAAATGTGAGAAATATTGATATTTATTAGTATATTGGTGGTTGGGTTTATTTAATTGAATAAAGAAAAATTATAGTATTTAATTAAATAATAGTGTTAATAATTTAATTGGATTATTAGTAAATTAAACTAATTAATTAGAATTATAAAATAAGAAAGGGCATTTGTGGCATTTAGGATTTAGGGGTATGTTATGATGAGAAGAGGGATAAAAACATAACCGATCGTGAAAACAAAATTGGGAGAAAAACCAAAGAGCGAAGAACGAAGCTGAGGCAAGAGATACCGGAAGGGATTCTACGGGAAGCGATCAATAGAGTTTAGAACCGGAAAACCTAAGGTAAGGGTGGGGTTCTTACATTCTAAGGGATTGCATAATGATGGGGTATGGTAGACTCTAGGTATATGTGATTGTATGGATTTTGATCCTTTTTGTTCAATTCATGAGGTCTGCGATTTTGATGATGAAATTGGCGTGATACATGCTGTTGTTGTGCATTATAATTGCGGTTTGTGATGTATGTTGATGTGTGTGATTCCATGAAATCGTATTCTGTGATAAATGGCTTTTGTGATGATTTTGAATGAATGAGAAGTTTGAATAATATAAGTTACTTTTCCTGAGTTTTCTTATCTCTGCCCCGAATTTTGAAATAAAAACTGGTATTGATCGGTACAAAATTGGTCTTAGGTGTAAACACAAAAGTTGTAGGTATGGATGTTAGTTTTCTAATGCCGTTGGTCTGACGTCAAAACGATTTATAGAACTTGAGTTATGGTCGAATTACTGCACGTAGGTCACAGTGAATTTTTATGGACTTTCTGCACAACTTTTCCGAATTTGAAACGAAAACTGGTATTGATCGGTACAGAATTGGCCTTGGGTGTAAACATGAAGGTTTTAGATAATTTTGTTAGCTTTCCAGTGGCTTTGGTTTGACGTGAAAATGACTTTTAGTTTTTGAGTTATGATGAAAATACTCCAAGGAGGTCTTAGTGAAATTGTACGGTGACAGCATTCTCTGTTTCATGTTTTTGCGTCTTTTTCACACGTCTCGGTTTGCGATGATGACGTGAAAGCAGTGCTACTGCTGTAATTGTGAATTTGAATGACAGTGACAGTGATGTGGTTTATGTATGATGCTTGCATGTGTTTTGTTGTTTCATTTTAGAAGTCTCATTCATTGCATCTTGTAACGATGGCCTGAAATTATGGTAAAGCGACGTAGCCTTGTTTGGCAAAGTGACGTGGGGCTCCGGCCTGACATGCCCTATTTGGCATTATTTTGCGACGTTTGGTACCACATGCATATAGGTGAAGTCGGGTCTCATTGCATTATGTGTCGATGATAAATTGTTATAACCGTGACGTGTGGCGATGTTCATGATGTGCCTGATGTGATGATGTTTGAATATTGGTGATGATGATTGTTTATGAAAATGATGTGTGAACATGAATAAGATGATTGGTGAGATAATGAAGTATGATCCTGTGCTTATGTTTTTACTTGCTCATTATTATGCTTTCGTTTAGATTGTTTGATATCTCACCCTTTTGTTTTTGTTGGTCCATTGTCTTTATATTGACAATGTGCAGATAACTCGAAGTAGCTTGCTGTGACGCTTAGACGAGGAGTACCTAGTGGTATATAGAATTGGGGTCGTGATGCTCTGATATTATGTAACACTGGGAATACGTTTGTTTTATGTTTTTGGGAGTTAACTTTATAAACTCCAATGCTGATTTTTATTAAAGTATTCACTTTATGTTGAGTTTTGAATTATGACGAATGTTTCGGCTTTTATGCCATAGTGCTGATTATGAGTTGATATTATAATTATTTTCCGCTGCTAATAAAGAGATTTTCAGACATGATGTTGTTATCTTGAGGAGCCTGTTTGTTAATAAGTATGTTTTATGTTTTCATGATTTTGTGACATCCCGTTATTTGTTAAATACTCTGATATATTATGTGCTTATTCGCGCGGGGAAATCGGGGTGTTACAATTGGTATCAGAGCAGGTCGGTCCATCCGGCCAGGTTGTCGAGTCTTTAGTTTAGTGACAGTTGAGTACTGTCCTTAGACATTTCTAATCAATTATTTGATGTTTTGTGAACACAGAAGATGGCTGGAAGGAACGACACTGCTATTGCTGCTGCTTTGGAAGCTATGGCTCAGGCGATGCAGCAACAGCCTAATGCTGGTGGAAGTAATGAATCCCGCATTCTGGAAACATTTCAGAAAAACCATCCGCCTACATTCAAGGGAGGGCACGAACCTGATGAGGCGCAGGCTTGGCTCAAAGAGGTTGAAAGGATCTTTCGGTTAATGGACTGTACTGATGCGCAAAAGATACGCTTCGGTACCCACATGTTAACAAGTGAAGCTGATGACTGGTGGGTCGAGACCCGTCAAAGATTGGAAGGTGGAGCTGAAGAAATTACTTGGGATGTTTTCCGTAGAGAATTCCTGAGGAAGTACTTCCCGGAAGATGTTCGTGGGAAGAAGGAGGTCGAGTTTCTGGAATTGAAGCAAGGAGAGTTGTCGGTGACAGCGTATGCTGCTAAATTCTCAGAGCTGGCAAAGTTTTACCCTCACTATAATGGGGATGGCGCTGAATTTTCGAAGTGTATCAAATTTGAGAATGGGCTGCGTCCGGAAATTAAGAGGGCTATTGGATACCAGAGGATTCGCCATTTTTCAGATTTGGTGAACAGCTGCAGGATTTATGAGGAAGACAGTAAGGCTCATTATAAGGCTATAAATGATAAGAAGAGCAAGCATCAACAGAACCGTGGAAAGCCTTACCATACTCCAGCCGACAAAGGTAAACAGAGGGCTACCGATGGTAAGAAGATCAGTGGGGGAGATGCCCCTGCTGGTGTCACATGCTTTAGATGTGGGAAACCAGGTCACAAAAGTAATGCGTGCAATGTGGACGGAAGGAGGTGTTTCCGTTGTGGTAAGGTTGGGCATGAGTCAGCGGATTGTAAACACAAAGAGGTTATATGCTTCAACTGTGGCGAGGAAGGGCACATCAGTACTCAGTGCCAGAAACCGAAGAAGGAGCGATCAGGTGGTAAAGTGTTCGCTTTAGCTGGGACTCAGACATCAAGCGAAGACCGCTTAATCAGAGGTACCTGTTTCATTAATAGTAACCCTTTAATCACTATTATTGATACTGGTGCTACGCATTGTTTTATTGCTGCTGACTGTGTAAAAAGGTTGAATCTAGAATTGTCCTCTATGAATGGAGAGATGGTCGTCGATATTCCAGCTAAGGGATCGGTGACTACTTCTCTGGTATGTTTGAAGTGTCCTTTGTCGATCTTCGACAGAGAATTTGTTGTGGACCTAGTTTGTCTACCGTTGGATGGTCTTGATGTGATCTTGGGCATGAACTGGTTGGAATACAACTATGTTCACATTAATTGTTATAACAAATCAGTGCGATTTTCTACTCCTGAGGCGGAAGGAGCAAATGAATTCTTATCTGCCAGGCAAGTGTGTGAGTTGATGCAGGGCGAGGCTTCGGTGTTTTCTTTGATGGCGTATTTGTCTGTGGAGAATCAAGCTGCAATTGATGAGTTGCAGGTAGTGCGTGACTTTCCCGAAGTTTTTCCCGACGATATTCCAGATGTGCCGCCAGAAAGAGAAGTTGAATTTACTATTGATCTTGTACCTGGTACCAAGCCTGTTTCTATGGCACCGTACAGGATGTCGACATCTGAATTGACTGAATTGAAGAAGCAGTTGGAAGAGTTACTTGAAAAGAAGTTTGTGAGACCGAGTGTTTCACCTTGGGGTGCGCCGGTGTTGCTAATAAAGAAGAAAGATGGGAGTATGAGACTCTGTGTCGATTATCGACAGCTGAATAAAGTGACAATTAAAAACAAGTACCCACTTCCAAGGATAGATGACTTGATGGATCAATTGGTGGGTTCCCGAGTGTTTAGCAAGATTGATTTGAGGTCAGGGTATCACCAAATTCGGGTTAAAGATGATGATATTCAGAAGACGGCTTTCAGAACTCGTTATGGACATTATGAATATTCTGTAATGCCTTTCGGTGTTACTAATGCGCCGGGAGTATTTATGGAGTATATGAACCGTATTTTCCATACTTACTTAGATCAGTTCGTGGTGGTATTTATCGATGACATTCTGATTTACTCTAAGTCAGAGGAGGAACATGCCGAGCATTTGCGGATTGTATTGCAAGTGTTGAAAGAGAAGAAGTTGTATGCGAAGCTGTCCAAGTGTGAATTCTGGTTGCATAAGGTGAGTTTTCTCGGACATGTTATTTCTGGTGATGGTATTGCTGTAGACCCGTCAAAAGTAGATGCAGTGTTGCAGTGGGAAACCCCGAAGTCGGTTATGGAGATTAGAAGCTTCTTGGGTTTGGCTGGTTATTACCGGAGGTTTATTGAGGGCTTCTCTAAGTTAGCACTTCCGTTAACCCAGCTGACTTGTAAAGGCAAAGCGTTTGTGTGGGATATTCAGTGTGAAGAAAGTTTCATCGAATTAAAGAAGAGATTGACGACTGCTCCAATTTTGATATTGCCTAATCCTGAAGATTCATTTGTAGTGTATTGCGATGCTTCTAAATTGGGTTTAGGTGGTGTACTGATGCAGAATGGTAAAGTGGTAGCCTATGCGTCGAGGCAGTTGAGAATTCATGAGAGAAACTATCCTACTCACGATCTGGAATTAGCTGCAGTGGTGTTTGTACTGAAAATTTGGAGGCATTACCTGTATGGCTCTAGATTCGAAGTATTTAGTGACCATAAGAGTTTGAAATATTTGTTTGATCAAAAGGAATTAAACATGAGACAGAGAAGATGGTTAGAGTTGTTGAAAGACTACGATTTTAGCTTGAATTACCATCCTGGTAAAGCTAATGTTGTAGCCGATGCTTTAAGTCGAAAAACTTTGCATATGTCAGCGATGATGGTTAAAGAGTTAGAGTTGATCGAGCAGTTCAGAGACATGAATTTGGTTTGCGAAGTAAAACCCCAGAGTGTGATGCTAGGGATGTTGACAATTAACAGTGATTTCTTGGATGATATCAAGGAAGCTCAGAAGATGGATGTGAAACTAGTAGATTTGATGGTTGGTGAAAATCAACCCGAAGGTAGTGATTTTAAGTTAGATATGCATGGTGTGTTGAGGTTCCGCGATCGAATTTGTATTCCTGATAATGCAGAGATGAAGAAGATGATTTTAGAAGAAGGTCACAGAAGCAATTTAAGTATTCATCCGGGAGCTACTAAAATGTATCAAGACTTAAAGAAGATATTTTGGTGGCCAAAAATGAAGCAAGACGTTGCGCGGTTTGTGTATGCATGCTTGACGTGCCAAAAGTCGAAAGTAGAACATCAGAGGCCAACAGGCTTGATGCAACCGTTAGATGTTCCGGAGTGGAAATGGGATAGTATATCTATGGATTTTGTGACAGGATTACCGAACACTCCGAGGGGGCATGATGCTATTTGGGTAATTATTGATAGACTGACGAAGTCGGCTCAATTTATTCCGATCAATATTAGTTTTCCTGTATCAAAGTTAGCAGAGATTTATATTCGCGAGATTGTGAAGTTGCACGGAGTCCCGTCGAGCATTGTTTCGGATAGAGATCCGAGGTTTACTTCAGATTTTTGGAAAAGTCTACAAGAGGCATTAGGTTCTAAGTTGAAGTTGAGTTCGGCATATCACCCACAAACTGATGGACAGACGGAGAGGACCATTCAGTCGTTGGAAGACTTGCTAAGGGCGTGTGTTCTCGAACAAAGCGGAACGTAGGACAGTTTTCTACCACTGATCGAGTTCACTTATAACAATAGTTTCCATGCTAGTATTGGTATGGCACCTTTCGAGGCATTGTATGGTCGGAGGTGCAGAACGCCGTTGTGTTGGCATGAATCTGGTGAAAGAGTTGTGTTGGGACCAGAGATTGTACGAGAAACTACTGAGAAGGTGAAATTAATTCGTGATAAGATGAAGGCTTCGCAGAGTAGGCAAAAGAGTTACCATGATAAGCGGAGGAGAGATCTTGAGTTTCAAGCAGGAGACCATGTATTCTTGAGAGTATCACCAGTGACAGGTGTAGGTCGTGCCTTGAAGTCGAAGAAGCTTACTTCTAAGTTTATTGGACCATACCAGATTTCTGAGAGGGTTGGGAATGCTGCGTATAGGGTGGCCTTACCACCGAACCTATCAAATTTGCATGATGTGTTTCACGTGTCGCAACTCCGGAAGTATGTTTCAGATCCATCTCATGTAATTCATATGGATGACGTGCAAGTGCAGGACAATCTAACCATTGAGACTGTGCCTGTACGAATTGAGGATCGGGAAATGAAGAAGTTAAGGGGCAAGGAGATTCCTTTAGTGAAAGTGGTTTGGGACGGAGCTGCCGGAGAAAGTGCAACATGGGAGTTAGAGAGCAAGATGCGAGATTCTTATCCGATGCTGTTTGAGTCAGGTAATTTTCGAGGACGAAAATATTCAAGTGGGGGAGAGTTGTAACGCCCCGGATTTACTTGGAATTATTTTCAGTTATTTTAATTGATGATGCGACGTATGTGTGATGTCTTGTTGTGTTTGTGATGTTCTTGGTGTTTTGGTGCCTTGTTAGAGGGTAGTGACCTTAGATTATAAGGAATATGAGTTTGAGCGAATTAGATCCTTAGAAGGCATAACCCAAATGTGAGAAATATTGATATTTATTAGTATATTGGTGGTTGGGTTTATTTAATTGAATAAAGAAAAATTATAGTATTTAATTAAATAATAGTGTTAATAATTTAATTGGATTATTAGTAAATTAAACTAATTAATTAGAATTATAAAATAAGAAAGGGCATTTGTGGCATTTAGGATTTAGGGGTATGTTATGATGAGAAGAGGGATAAAAACATAACCGATCGTGAAAACAAAATATAAGTTATGAAATCGTATTCTGTGATAAATGGCTTTTGTGATGATTTTGAATGAATGAGAAGTTTGAATAATATAAGTTACTTTTCCTGAGTTTTCTTATCTCTGCCCCGAATTTTGAAATAAAAACTGGTATTGATCGGTACAAAATTGGTCTTAGGTGTAAACACAAAAGTTGTAGGTATGGATGTTAGTTTTCTAATGCCGTTGGTCTGACGTCAAAACGATTTATAGAACTTGAGTTATGGTCGAATTACTGCACGTAGGTCACAGTGAATTTTTATGGACTTTCTGCACAACTTTTCCGAATTTGAAACGAAAACTGGTATTGATCGGTACAGAATTGGCCTTGGGTGTAAACATGAAGGTTTTAGATAATTTTGTTAGCTTTCCAGTGGCTTTGGTTTGACGTGAAAATGACTTTTAGTTTTTGAGTTATGATGAAAATACTCCAAGGAGGTCTTAGTGAAATTGTACGGTGACAGCATTCTCTGTTTCATGTTTTTGCGTCTTTTTCACACGTCTCGGTTTGCGATGATGACGTGAAAGCAGTGCTACTGCTGTAATTGTGAATTTGAATGACAGTGACAGTGATGTGGTTTATGTATGATGCTTGCATGTGTTTTGTTGTTTCATTTTAGAAGTCTCATTCATTGCATCTTGTAACGATGGCCTAAAATTATGGTAAAGCGACGTAGCCTTGTTTGGCAAAGTGACGTGGGGCTCCGGCCTGACATGCCCTATTTGGCATTATTTTGCGACGTTTGGTACCACATGCATATAGGTGAAGTCGGGTCTCATTGCATTATGTGTCGATGATAAATTGTTATAACCGTGACGTGTGGCGATGTTCATGATGTGCCTGATGTGATGATGTTTGAATATTGGTGATGATGATTGTTTATGAAAATGATGTGTGAACATGAATAAGATGATTGGTGAGATAATGAAGTATGATCCTGTGCTTATGTTTTTACTTGCTCATTATTATGCTTTCGTTTAGATTGTTTGATATCTCACCCTTTTGTTTTTGTTGGTCCATTGTCTTTATATTGACAATGTGCAGATAACTCGAAGTAGCTTGCTGTGACGCTTAGACGAGGAGTACCTAGTGGTATATAGAATTGGGGTCGTGATGCTCTGATATTATGTAACACTGGGAATACGTTTGTTTTATGTTTTTGGGAGTTAACTTTATAAACTCCAATGCTGATTTTTATTAAAGTATTCACTTTATGTTGAGTTTTGAATTATGACGAATGTTTCGGCTTTTATGCCATAGTGCTGATTATGAGTTGATATTATAATTATTTTCCGCTGCTAATAAAGAGATTTTCAGACATGATGTTGTTATCTTGAGGAGCCTGTTTGTTAATAAGTATGTTTTATGTTTTCATGATTTTGTGACATCCCGTTATTTGTTAAATACTCTGATATATTATGTGCTTATTCGCGCGGGGAAATCGGGGTGTTACACCTGTCAGAAGCTGTTTATGTTCAGGGGAGTTCCTGAGTGTTATGTTTCAGGGGGAGAAGGTATGTTCCTCATAAATTGTTGTTAAGTGTTGCAGGGGGAGTAATTTTCAGTTGTTTGTGTTTTTAATCCGCTGCTGACTCTGCTACATTATGTGGAGTTCTTCATGGTTAATTACTTGTGATGAATGAAGGACTTGTGTTTATGAAGCATTTGATTTTAGCCAAAAATTTGCCAAAGGGGGATATTGTTGGTTATTTAGATGTTGGCTTCATTGTTTGGTAAAATCAAAATGCAAGCAATGCGTTTTCCAGATGTTAAAGAAGTCTTCAGAAGCAAGGAATTGTTTTTAAAGAGGTTCAGAAGTTGAAATGAACCTTCAGATGCAAGATGGACCTTCAGACTCTGAAACTGTTCATCAGACGCTGGGAGGGTCTTCAGACGCACTGTTCTGACGTTGACCAGCGTTGACCTTCAGAAGCTGAGCTTCAGACATTGACCAGCGTTGACCTTCAGAAGCTGAACTTCAGAAGCTGTTTCCAGAAGCTGATTTTCTGCATTCTCTTGGATTAATTCTGTGCGTATCTCTTGGAGATTTACTGAAGTTTTATTCAGGCTTATGTTTTCTAGAAGGCTGATTGATTTGGTGAAAATTTTAATGAAGATTGGCTTCGTGTTTATGTTTGAATATATTTGCTGAAGAATCTTTGCAAGATAGAATTCAGAAATATATGTTTCCTTTTTGAGCCTTGCTGAATTTCAGAATTGTATTTCAAAGAAGATTTGGTTCAGATTTATGAGTCCCTGCTGAAGATTATATAAAGGAAGACGTGCTGCTGCTTATTAAAAGAAGAGAGTTAAAAAACTGATTTTATCATAAGAGTCTTTGTGTAAGCTTTAAGCTTTGTATTGTACACCACTTATATGTTCTGAGTTGGTTTAGATTGATTGAGTTGTAATTCACTCTAAGCCTTTAGGTACAAGTGTTGTCTTTGATGTATTGAAGTTGTCTTCAAAACTGGGTTGTTTACAAGGTCTGTTTGTAACTGGGTTGTTACTTGAATAGGAAGTAAGAAGGGGGTTTCTTATACTCAGGTGTTGGGTAGAAATCAGACTAGTGGAGATTAAGTCAGAAGACTAGGAACAGGGGGTCTGTGTCTCGAGTCTTAGGATTAATTCCTCATAGTAGATTTCCTTCCAGGATTGGTATCCCCCAGAGTAGGTGAAGTTTGCACCGAACTGTGTTAACAAATTCATTGTGTTCTTTATCTTTCTGCACTTTATTTTCTGCTTCTGAACTGTTAGTTTTCATACTCTGTTTTTAGTTTAGAACCAGTTAACTGCCAGGAATTTCATAAAGTTTAACAGAGAGATATTTGACAGCATGATGAAGATCTTCATAAAAAATTTCTCTTTGTATTTCTTCAATGTGTTCCTTCGGTACAGACAAAAATAAATTTGTGCGAAGAAGAGAAAAAAACAACATAATTCAACAACATAAAACTGGCCATAGATATATTTATTTTAACAACACAATTCAACAACATAAAACACGTAATAAAATAAAACATAACAGATCACGAATCAGCTAAACTAATGTCTTCGTTTGGTCTCTCCAGCAGAGCCCTGATCTCTTCGTAGTTCCTGGGCCGGATCAAACTTTTCTGAATGTGTTCAACAAATCTGACCAACGAAACGTCCAACTCGATCTGTCCTTTAGTACTGTACTGACCAAAGATTGAGAACATGATTCTCACGTCGTCGTCATTCATGAGCTTCATCTGGCTGAATCGCACACTCCCGGCTGAGTCGGTTAATGGACGTCGATACTTAACACCGTCCACCCTCCTTGTGTCTCTGTCGTTGATTTGACGATTGATTTGATCCAACTGATCCTTCAACCTGGAGAGATTAACACCAGTGCGAATCCTGAACATATGGGATGGTTTTCCCCCGTTGTAGTAAACTGCAACTAGCTTGGTTTTCCTCTCTTTCGTTCCTAGAGAGGAAACAAACCTTACGCTAGCCACCTCCCCTCCCCCCACCACCACCACCACACACACACACCCCCCCTCCATCAGCTTGCACTACAGGTTTAGCTTTAGATTTTTAATAGTTTAACATTAGGTTTGAATATTTTATGTAATAAGCTTTAAGCTTAAGTTTTATTTTATTGTAAATGTATTGATATATTAATAAAATTAGATTTTATTTGAATCATTTTGTCCTTTTAATTTTGTTTATATTTGCATTTATTTTATATTTATGTCAATGAAATAATATAAACACAGTCTTTAAAAATCTAGGCAAAGCATATTTCAGATTTTAGAATCCGAAAAACCTAACAATCTGGTTCGGATTATATAATCCGAACCAAGAGTATTTTTTTTTTTAAAAAAAAAAGACGCATGAGAAATATATAGGGTGGGAAAAGTAATAGCCTTATTTATTTTTTAATTTGGGTCAAACCTAACCCAATTATTGTATGGAAGGGGTTAATGGGTCTGACCAGATTTTATACGCTTCTACTAGGAGTAAATAATAAATGAATTAATGAACATTTCTTTTTAGGCCCCACTCATATCTCTTCAGGCACTCTAAAATTACGAAATTGCCCTTAATAACACGTTATGTAGATAACTACCGGATGTTAATTTTAAAAAAAATTCATTTTGTACATCCGGTAGATAACTACCGGAGGTTCATTTTAAAAAACTCCATTTTGTACGTTCGGTAGATAACTACCGAATGTTCATTTTAAAAATTTCCATTTTCTACCGTCGGTAGATAACTACCGGATTATTACCCATTTAACCTTTTGTTTTACATAACAAACAGACATCATTTAAACTTTCTCTCTCATTTTCTCGCATCTCTCCACCAACTCACTTCCTCCACCATTTCACTCGGATTACCTAACCGAACCACCAATCTCAACCCATTCACCCCACGTGAACGCTGAATCCTCACCATCCAATTATCCACCATCATCAAAACCCACCAAACTTGCTAATTGATTGCAACTGAGTGAAGATTGACATTATTTGGTCTATTGACTGTGATGAAAACACAAAAAAAATTGCTCAAAAATCGCAAGTTTTAGAAGCATATTCAAGTTGAGTGCAAAATAGGAAGTAACTTCTTAAAAATCACTCAACAATTGCAAGTTGAGTGCTTAAAATTGGAAGTTGAGTGTATATTCAAGTTGGTACAAAATTGAAATTTTTAAAATGAACATTCGATAGTTATCTACCAGAGGTATAAAATGGAAATTTTTAAAATGAACATCTGATAGTTATCTACCAGATGTACAAAATGAAATCATTTAAAATGAACATCCGGTAGTTATCTACGGGATGTACAAAATAAAATTTTTTAAAATAAACATCCAGTAGTTATCTACAGAACGTGTTATTAAGGGCAATTTTGTAATTTTAGGAGGCCTAAATAGATATGAGGGGGCCTAAAGAGAAATCTCCTGAATTAATCCGTTTTTTTTTTGTTACAATTTTAATCCGTCTTATTTAATTACACTAATTGATTTGAATCTGATAAAATTATTTAAATAAATAATCTAAATCGAATCAGTATTATTTTAATTGATTAATCGAACATCTTTTCACCTTAGAATGTAACTCAAAAATCAAAAACAAATAGCACGTGAGAAAAAAGACATATCATCTAGTTTAATATAATGAAAAATGAGTTAGATATCTTAGTTCAAACCCAAACAAAAGAATAAAAGTATTAATTTAACAAAATGACAACTAATATTTATCATTAAAAAATAAAAAGCTTAACTTCCTTCTATACAAACTTCATCCAATAGTAGCATACAAATCCTTCCCACCAAGTTGACAGACACATAAGGATCTATCGACCTCTTTCAATTTCGTTAAAGAACACACACAAATTCACCTTGTTTTGCTTTTAATACCTGTTGCCAAAGTGTGTACCTATTTGTTTTGCTTTTACTACCACTTGCCAAGAAGAGTAATCAAAACAAAATTTTCAACTCTTAAATGTTTTTTTGTTTGTTTACAAACATCTATTCACTTGACCAAAAGGTTTTTTTTTTTTCATCACCAACCCATCTCCAGATAAAACTTCTCTGGGTTTACACAATCATAACTTTAAGAGCATTATTAATATTTTTTATTTTAGAGTAAAAACTTATTTTGGTCTCTCATAATTTTCTGATGGCCAAATTCAGTTTCTAACAAAAATAAAACTCAAATTAAACTCCTACATTTTCATACTATGGACAATTAGCCCTTAATTCATCATAATAAAGGGACTAATATGTCTCCGATATAAAAATACAACGGACCAATTTGAATTTTATTTTTGTCATAGACCGAATTAGATCGTCGAAAAATTATGAGCGATCAAAATGAGTCTTCACTCTTTATTTTAATAAATTTTACAAGGCATGATAATATATATGAAAACTATTTAAAATACCAATAAATTTTACAAGGCATAATAATATATATGAAAACTATTTAAAATACCAAATTCAATAGAATCAATCTTCTTTCTACCAAAAGACAAAAGAAGTTTATCCACAAATATAGTCTTTTTTTTCTTTCTATAGAACTTCAATCATGAGCAGCCAAGTAGACATCTCAGTGGAATATGACCTTATAAGGTGGCCGGCATAGTCCCCTTTTCTTAATGAATCTATTTTAGACGAGGCCTAATTTGAAACGATGTGACATTCATTGATTATTTTTATACGTGATTTTGGAACGTGTGACATTCATTGATCATTTAACTTGACTTATTGAATTTGATTTTGGTGCAAAAAATTGATTGAGTTTGATTTTGGTTAACGAGTGTTTTAAGTATGAGAAATGATAATTAAACAACCATTTTGTAACCACTTTTGTGACAACTTTCTCTCTCATATTCGCATTGTATTCTTATTTTCTCTCTTCATTGCTTTGCTTTTTAGGTCAATTCTTACATTTCTCTGTATATTTTGGTTGTCCAATAAGTTGTCTAAAAATGGTTGTTCAAATAACACTCATATTTAAGTAAATTGTTTAAAATAATAAAAAATTATAGCAAAGACCAATTTTGGTCGCTAACAAAAATATTGAGATTCATTTTGATCCCTCACAATAAAATATATAACTTTTAATCTTTCACAAATAAATCAAGACATTTTAGTCCTTAATTGAACCTCCACCAATTTTTTTTTTTACGTATGAAGTTTTAGTTCAATGTGTCACTCCACATGATCTAAAGAGACAAGTTAGTCCTCATACATGATCTAAATCTCTTAATTATATCTTCTTACTCAAAACACACAAACCTCTATTGAAATATATATTTATTTAGTCTAAAAAAAATCAACTTTGAGATTGATTACAATATATGTTGCATATAAACCTCTCCATCAAGTGGATATTTTCTCTATTGCAAATTTGGTCAAATCAACAACAAAACTTTGCTCCTTAAAAAAAAAATCAAAAGCTTTGTGATTGAAATCTCATAAAAGTTGTGATTGAAATCTCATCAAAGTTTTCATATCCGAAGAAATGTCTTTCAAGTGATCCATTTCTCTTGTATTCATAAGCAAGTGCTATCAAATTTCTTTCAAAATAAAATTCATATAGCCTAACAAGATTGAAATGGTGAAGGTGCTTAATTGAAGGTTTATGTGTATGAGGAAGAAAATACAATTTAGAGATTTAGATTAGGTATAGTGACTAACTTGTCTCTTTTCAATTATTATCAAATAACCTATTATCTCTTATTCACTTACATAATACGTAGACAATATTGAGATATAATGGGTGGACACATTGGATGAAAACATCACATATCACCAAAAAAATATATTCAATTGAGGTTAAATTAAAAACTAAAAGTCTCAATTTATCGTTGTGAGAGATTAAAAGTTGCATTTTTTATTCGAGTGACAAAAATGGATCACAATATTTTTGTTGAGAACCAAAATATACTTCAATAATGATCTTTATACAATCATATGATATAATTTTTGTGATAATCTTTTTTTTATTGATCAAAAACAACAAAAAAAAAAAAGAAATAGAGGAAGAATATATAGTAAGTATACGAGAAATAATGGTAAAAAAAAATAGTTGTAATAAATGTACAATTGTCAGCGAGCCTTGTAATGTTTTGTTTGTGTGAGTAGAAGAGTGAATTGGGAAGTGATGTGTAACTATCCTTCTGTGACACCATTTCCATGCACCAATCATTGTTGGTTGGTTCTGATTTCTGAGCTCTTTCTGAACAACAAGAGTACTCTGCTGTGCTCCGTGACCGAATGTCAGTGCTATGCTAGCTGCTTTTCAATTTATCGTTCTTGTTGCCTTTTATAAAAACAGTTCTTTTCTGCACTTAATTTATTATTTTGTTTTATTTGTTAGATTTTTATTAAAGAAAATATGCTTTTATATTTATTTGTATATGGTATGGTTAGAGATGTAAAAAATGGGTCAGGTTAATGGGTCGGTCCATTATCCACATTTTGGGCCGGATAGGACCTAAAAAAGCTAGCCTAAACTGCACTCAGGCTTTTTTGTCCTAACCCATTTGGCCCATAGAAAAATGGAATCTGGCCGGGCTGGCCCATCGGACTTCGAAAGGGCCCATTATCTATATTTCCATTTGATTTTTGTTTAAAAACACTATATTTTTTGAAAAAATTAACAACCAATTTAAAATTTGTTAATAAAAATGAATGAATTTAGTTCAAAGTTTTAAAATTCTAAAGTTTATAAATTATTAATTTGATTCAATTGAAGGAATAGTCTAAAATTTAATTAATATTCAATGTTAATGTAAAAATTATTTACAATTCTATGTTCATCCAATCATGTTTTAGCAAAAAAATAATTGAAAGTAACTAATATATATAAAAAAGAGTGAATAAATTAAATAAAGAAAACTAAAATGGGTCGGGCCGGGCTGGCCCAAGACCCACACAGGCCAGACCGAGTTCTAGAATCTGTGGCCCAATTATAAATGGGCTGGGCCAGACTGACCTATTTATGCACTCGGGTCTCTTGGGCCGGGTTGGACTAGACCAGCCTATTTAAAATATAATAATATAATACATTTATTGTTGAAACAATTATAATCGATCTAATACACTCGGGCCTCTGTGGCCCAATTACAGATTAGATTAAATATAATAATATAATACATTTATTGTTGAAACAATTATTAAAATAGTTTAAAAATATTTTTCAACCATCCAAGAAATTACTATGATGTGTCATAGATTAAGTCACTATCTTCAAGATATTTCATGCCATTGTCCAAAGTAATGCAAGCAGACTAACAACCACAATGTCTTTATGATAAAACATCACAACTATAATTGTATAAGAGTTCTATTGTAAGGAAGGACCAGTTCTAGAGTTCTATTGTAAGGTATTACCACTCTTACTTCTGAATGGACAAATTAACCAAAAGGACAAATTTCCAAATGGATTAATTTTGAAGGGACAAAAAGAAAGAGGAAGAAATGGCTCAGAAGAGCGTCAAGCATAAAATGGATGAGAGAGAAAACTCACAAATGGATCGAGTTTTGATGTGGTTTTGCAATGAGACTAAAGCAATCCTTAAATAGGCAAGAAACTATAGAACATATGACTCAGGTCGCATGACCATTGGAAAATGGGTGATCATATCATGCCTCACTGAAGCCTCATGAAGAGATGACACAAGAGTGAGCTAGAATGTGGAGGGAGCACGTGAGCATGTGTCAAATGCACGTTGACATATGCAAAAAGGTTACGTGTATCGGAATAAAAATTTAAAAAATAATTAATAATTTAAGGTTTTGGGTTCTTACATAATAATACACCACATAGTTCAAACTTAACGCGTTCGAATCGGATGAAGTACATCGGTAGCACGTGCATGCTTGTAATGATAATGTTGATTACGTCATATCTCTTTTATAAATTTGGTACCCCTTAGAGCACACCCTAAGGAAGCATACCTCTGCTATATAATTACTAGTGTTGGGTGTAGTTTTTCCTACGCAGGACTTCCAAGAATTTTTCAATTCAAACACAAATGCACATTGTGTTTTAAAAATCCCCCACATGAATTTAAAATCAACTCAAAAGTTTCGTTTAAGATTGTTGATGGTGTATGATTGACAAGTGCACCAAATCGTACTCAAGTAATAAAGTAGTAAGTTATCGCCTCCATAAGGATTGTCGTTCAACTCGATAATTAGAGGAATTTATTAGAAAGTACATAAAAGAAGAGATTAAAAGTGGTTGAGGTGTTTTGATTGCCTTGCCCAATGCGAGATTAAGTTTTGTGATTCAGAAGTATAACGACGATTAGGGAATCCTTGAATCTTCTTTTCGTCTTTATTGGAATTAACTCGGTCGATTAATAATTTATGACTTGACCTTGGATTTAAGAAAGTAGAACATGACCCTGTGATGAATCAGTGGAAGTTTTATTTTAATATCGTCGCAATTCAAACAGTTAAAATTGTGGTGTTCCCTTAAGATGAGTCATAGCCCTAAATTCATACTTAGATTCGATAAAAAGAATTTAATTTAGAAACTAAGCAATTTACTACTACCTGGTTTGGAGGGAATTAGGGTTGTCAATCCTAATATGCTCCATCTAAGATATAATATAGAAACATACATATACAAATTAAATCAGACACTTGAATCATAAATTGAATAAAAATTTATTGATTGAATTCAACAAATAAGAACGGGTTCATTGTTGAACCCTAATCAAAGAGGTTTAGTTGCACATGGTAACCAACATCTTTACAAAACAATAGAAAAACAAACTCAAGAGGGAACAAAAGGAGGATGGAGATCCTCTAGCTTTGTGAATGAATAAAATAGTGCGCAAGGGTCTCTATTTATAGTACATCATTACTTAGTGGTTAAGAGAAGAAAACTAGGGTTTTTCCACTAAAATAACTTGAAAAACAAGCACTTAGCACCTCCTGCCTGTAAAGCATGCGTAGGGCGCATGGAATGGGGCTTAGGGGTTCATGAGGCAGCAAGGAATGACGTCTCATGCGCAGGGGTGCATGAGGCAGTGCCTCATGTGCAAATTTTGCAGTTTTCGACCCTTTTTCGAGCGTTCTTCCGTCTTGTAATGCCTTGAAACTTGAAATGAATTTTATTTAACTTGTATTGTCTTCAAAGGCCTTCTAAGAACCATTGATATTCAATCTTCATATCCTCAATCCTTCACTTGATGTCTTGTTTTTCCGATTTACACGATTTCTCACTAAAATGATTCAAAATGCCTATGAAGTTACATGATTTAGGATAAAAGTGAATTCCAACGAAGCGAATGAAAACAATACAAAATATTCCTCAAATCATTGACAACTCCTTTAAATGACCTCTTAATTACCTTCAAATGCAAAGAAAATTACTAAAAACATAGCTTGAAATATCATATGATGTTCCATCATCACACCTCAACTTCAAAATGTGTACCTCTAATATGCCTTTTACCTTGTAAACTCCACCTCTAAGGTTGACCCTGAGTGTTCTTCCCTCCGCATCTCTAGTCTGGTCTTGAGTATTCTTAGCACCGCCTTTCGAGACTGATGTTGAGTGTTTAACATCTCTCTAAACGACCACCTCTTCTACATGAAGGTCAACTTGCAAGTGTTATCATTTCCAAGGTGAGATACTTCACGTTATTTCTGCTCCCAACAAGACAATACTAGAGCACCCGAATCATCATAGTTATCTAAGGATGTTGCAAATTGCACAAAATCATCATTGCCCCCCGACTTAGGACAATCCTTCTTGAACCAGTCTTGTAACACTTGAAACACTTATACTTTGACTTGTCACCACCCTTTGAGTTTCCATGATTTCCTCTACTCCTGTCTATTCCTCTAGAGACAATCAAGCCTTCACCACTATCATCAATCTTCAAGCCCTTCAACTTGGTTAACTCTTAGTTCTCATCGGTGCTTGGACTTCCTCCAAGGTGATAGTACCTTCTTTACTATAGAGCATGATATCCTTGAAGTGTTCATAAGATCTAGGTAAAACACTAAACAAGAGTAGAGATTTGTCTTCATCTTTAATTTTCACTTCAATGTTCACCAAATCATCAAAGATTTTGTTGAACTCAGTCAGTTGCTCTGTGTTGGTTTTAGACTCCACCTTCCTATATGAGTAGAGTTTTTTTTTCTTCCAAGAATTATGAGCCAATGACTTGGTCATATAGAACGAATCTAACCTTGCCAACATTGATATCGTAGTCGTCTCATTCACGACTTCTCTCAATACTTTATCTTCGAGACATAAGACAATAACATTCATAGACTTGTCCACCATCACGGTCTTGTCTGCTTGTGACATGGAAGCCGGCAACACAACCTCGCCTTTCAGTGCCTCTGCACACCTTTATTGAATCAAGATTGCACATCTTCACCTTCCACAACCCAAAATTGTTGTCTCCGTTGAATTTCTCAGTATCTCACTTAGTACCTATGGTTCTCGCGTAATGATTTCTTCCGATTGCCTCGCGGTGGGCGTCAAACTCAAAAAGTCTTCTAATTCTATAACATAAAGAGACACACTCCAACCATGGGTCAGACCAAAACAATGAACTTCCCCCATTGTCAAAGTTTTGTGGAAAATGTTTTTGTTGTAAAAAACTTAAAACATAATAGGCTTTAACATGAGAGGGAATGGTAATAATTAATTTGAATGGATTAATATTGTTTATTGTATTTGTTATGTTACCATATTGTTTCCATCGGATATAATTAGAAACAAACACACATACACTACAAGAAATCATGGATTTACCGTCAAACATTACTGGCGGTTGGAAGTTCACTGTAATTTTTCGGCGGTTATTGTGACATTAGGGACGACCAAAACCACTAGAAATGTGTTTGAAAAAACCAATTTTTTCGCTCTTTTCCGGCAAGTTTTGTTTCTAATTTCCGGCAGCTTTTGTGGCGACTTTAAGCCGCTTGTAAGGCCATCGTGAACTTTTTCAACAGTTTTATTGATGTCGGAAATGTTTCCCACCGGTAATTTCCAGGGGGACGGGGGGTCCAAAACCGCCGTAAATGCATCCTGATTTTTTTTTTAAATTCAAACAGAAAACTGCCACAAAGGATAAAAAAATTGCCGCAAATTATCACCAAAAAAATAAGCCGCTGGAATTGTTTTCACTGCCACCGGTAACATTTCCCACTCTTTTTTAAAAAATAAATTCAAAACACTAGGCTGCCAGAAACAATTTCCAAGCTGCCGGACACATTGGACGTCCTCTTATAAATATTCCCTCTCATTTCTCATCATTCATACTCATTTTTCACAATTTTCTTCTTTCTACATCATACTCTAACTATAATCTCTTACTAAGTTTATTTTATTTTATTTTTGAATATCCTTCCACTCATAATCACAATAAAGACCTTTAGGTTGTTTGAATCTCTTTCTACAATCACAATTAAAATATATTTTTTTGTATCATTATAAACATAATTTCCATTTTTTTGAAAAAATAAAAAATTATAATCACAATAAACAATCTAGAAGATAAAGAAAGAAAGTATAAAAAGTTAAAAAAATATTTTTAAAAAACAAATAATAAAATTATATATATATATATATATATATTGAAATAAACATAGTAAAAACACAATTCCAATTTTTTCTTAAAAACATATATTTTTCAAATAATAATAATAATTCCGACAACCTTGTCCGCAGCTAATGTTTCAGCCTTGTTTGTGGCGGCTTTTGGCCGCTAATACCGTTTATAACGTAAACAAACAGATTTTAATTTACCTTTTATTTTTTTGTAGTGAGAGTGGTCTCATTAGTAACACAATCATTTGTACCCATTCTCTTTTTTATTTTTGGTGAATAAAAGGTGGCCTAAGCCCTTCACACCCATTCTCTTATCATAATATTATAAAAGGAATAAAGGTCTGCAAGCAAACCCTAGAAAAACCCTAGGGTTGCTCATAGTTTTTTACTTAAATGCCCTCATGTGGGCGCCAAACTACAAGCCAAAATGATGATCTTGGCCATTGATGATATCCACCTATAAACGCATGTCATGTGTTCAATAGTTTGGGAGAGGAGGTGTTGCCTTTCTTTCTCACGCAAAAGATCCTCTTCCTTTCTTTTCTCACACGCAAAAAATCCCCTTCCTTCCTTTTCTTCCTTTCTCACACGTTTCCTCTGATGAACAATGTCTGAAGATCAGACTCTGAAGATCAAAGTCTGAAGATCAGAGTCTGAAGATCGGACTCTGTTGTTTTCTCACATAATCACCTGTACTGTGTTGTATTAGAGTGACTTGAGGATTAAGTAATCGTAAATTTGTGTTATCCACATATATCTGTATTGTGGTTTGCATGGCTAATACTTTTTAGTCATGTTGGGCAAAGATATTAATTATGTGTTGATTTAACCTGATCCATGTGGAACATTACAAAAACATGAAGAGTGTGCAGCCCTTAGAACAAAGGTGTAAATTAAAGCAGTATAACATGAAATGGATGAATGAGTAAAACCATAGAAAAATTAAATGTAAGAAATTAAGAAGGAAATAGTATAAGAGAGGGAATGAAGGGTTATCTCTATGAGCAAAATTCCACCATGGGAGAAAGAAGAAGAAAGCTTGAGAAAACAGAAAAACTGTTATTGATTCAATGTGATCTCAATGTACATGATGTAACTATATATACACTTAGCTTGGTGCCAGCTCATCCTAACTAACTAACTAACTAACTAACTAAATGTAAAGTAAATGTACATGAAATTACAATCAAATGAAATGAAAGGAAAAACTTGTGTCGTAAGCTAAGTGGTATTCTCCTCTTCTTCTTTATGTGCTAATAGTCTGAAATCAGAGTCAGAGGTCAGAGTCTGAAGGCAGAGTCTGAGGTTCTGCTTCTGAACCTGCGTCTGAGGTTCTGCTTCTGAACCAGTTAGGTTCTGAGTCTGAAGTCTTATTCTAACAATCTCCTTTGGATCAATTTTCATTTTGAAGCCATAACTCTTGCTTTTAAGCATAAAAAAAGAGAGAAAATCAAGATCAGAGTCGGAAGATCAGAGTCTGAAGAACAGTGTCTGAAGATCAGAGTCTGAAGCTCAAAATCTGAAGATCAGAGTCTGATGAACAATGTCTGAAGATCAGAGTTTGAAGATCAGACTCTGTTGTTTTCTCACATAATCACCTGTACTGTGTTGTATTAGAGTGACTTGAGGACTAAGTAATCGTAAATTTGTGTTATCCACATATATATGTATTGTGGTTTGCATGGCTAATACTTTTTAGTCATGTTGGGCAAAGATATTAATTATGTGTTGATTTAACCTGATCCATGTGGAACATTACAAAAACATGAAGAGTGTGCAGCCCTTAGAACAAAGGTGTAAATTAAAGCAGTATAACATGAAATGGATGAATGAGTAAAAACACAGAAAAATTAAATGTAAGAAATTAAGAAGGAAATAGTATAAGAGAGGGAATGAAGGGTTATCTCTGAGCAAAATTCCACCATGGGAGAAAGAAGAAGAAATCTTGAGAAAACAGAAAAACTGTTATTGATTCAATGTGATCTCAATGTACATGATGTAACTATATATACACTTAGCTTGGTGCCAGCTCATCCTAACTAACTAACTAACTAAATGTAAAGTAAATGTACATGAAATTACAATCAAATGAAATGAAAGGAAAAACTTGCATCGTAAGCTAAGTGGTATTTTACTCTTCTTCTTTATGTGCTAATAGTCTGAAATCAGAGTCAGAGGTCAGAGTCTGAAGGCAGAGTCTGAGGTTCTGCTTCTGAACCTGCGCTGAGGTTCTGCTTCTGAACCTGCGTCTGAGGTTCTGCTTCTGAACCAGTTAGGTTCTGAGTCTGAAGTCTTATTCTAACAATCTCCTTTGGATCAGTTTTCATTTTGAAGCCAAAACTCTTGCTTTTAAGCATAAAAAAAGAGAGAAAATCAAGAAAACAAGTAATGAACTTTGTATTTGGTTTTAAAATTTATTATTTACAAGAATCAACCCTTCATATAAATAATAACTTAACACAAAATCAACTGTAATGATTGTGTGAGTTGGGAAAATCTATTTCCATACATTAAACGTTATTATTACCCATGTGATGTTGCAATAAATTTTCAATTATAATATATTTCATGTTTTAATTTATTTTCATTCAATGTTGTAGTTCTAAATTGTTAATATATTGTGCTAATTATTGACCCGTGCGATAGCACGGGTGGCTGTCTAGTAACTTCCAAAATGAGTTAATTCATATGGGCCAGCCCGCCAACCTGGATAAAATGTAGGGTTTAAGCCTTAGAAAATTGCTCTTGTCACAAACAAATATGCCCGTTCCCATATAAACTGATGAAAATACCTCCACGTGACTTAAGTCACGTACGCCTATATCAACGTGAGTTAAGTCGCGTTTAAAGCAACGTGAGCTAAGTCATGTTGCGATGCAGTACTGTGTTGGTGTCAAACCTACCGTTGATGTCAAACCTACCGTTGATGTGAAGGTTAACGTCAAAATTCCCTTTCAAGCTCACATTGAAGAAAAACCTAAACCTACCGGTGTTTCCAAGCTTCGCGATTATGAAGTAAACACCGCCTCATTTTTTTAATAAATGATAGATGACGAGAGCGAGAAGATTTGCTTGGTTGGGTTCGTCGACAGGCGACATGGGTGGGATTTACAATATTTATAGATAAATCTAGTATAAAAAAAATCCAATGGTGACGTTGCAATGTGAAAGGAGTGTTGTATACAAACCAGCGAAGAGGAGGAAGAAATTGAATCTTGAAGGCACGAGCTCAAGGAAATGTGATTGACCGTTTAGGTTGTGTGGTTACTTTGAGAAGAATACAAATGATTGGTGGTTGGCCATGCTTAATGGAATTCACAACCATGAGTTGGAGCCAAAGTTAGGCGGTCACCTTATTGCGGGTAGAATAAAAGAAGATGAGAAGAAAAGAGTTGTCGACATGACAAAGAGCTTGGCGTTGCCTAGGAATATTCTCACGGATTTGAAGAAAAAAAAACAAAGAAAGTGTGACGAATGTAAAACAAGTGTATAATGCACGAACTAGATGGCGAAAGTCTATAAGAGGTGACAAGACGGAGATGCAATACTTGAATGAGAATTTTGAAGAGCATAAATACGTCTATTTCACAAGTGCAAATGATGAGGAAACCACTCTTGAAGACATATTTTTTCTCATCCGGAGTCAATTAATATGTTTAACACTTTTCCAACCATTTTGGTCATGGACTCCATTTACAAAACCAATTTGTATAGAATGCCATTATTTGAGATTGTTGGTGCCACCTCTACCAACATGACATATTATGTTGGTTTTGCCTTTCTTTCCTCTGAAAAAGAGGATAACTTTACTTGAGCACTTGAGATGTTGGTTGGTCTTTTGTTCTCAAAACTCAACATGCCTAAGGTTGTTGTCACTGACAGAGACAATGCTCTGATGAATGTCGTTGCCAAAGTTCTCCCTGATACTTCCGCTTTACTTTGTTATTTTCATATTGGGAAGAATGTTAGATCTAAGTGCATCACAGATTACAGAGTCAAAGCAAAGACGAAGGATGTAAAAGTTGATGGGAAAGAAGTGAAGAAAGTGAAGGAGGAGAAGACAAGTGATGTTGTTGACAAAATCATGAGTGCTTAGAAAGATTTGGTTGAATCTCCTACGGAGGATTCATATGCAAATGTGGTAAAGCGATTCAAAGATGTATGCAAAAAAATTTGCAAAGTTCCTTGAGTATGTTGAAACCATAATATTGAACACCATTAAGAAAAAAATTGTGATGGCACAGACAGATAAAGTCTTGCATCTAGGGTGCAGAACCACCAAAATTGTTGAATCGGCTCATGGAAAGTTGAAAAAAATATTTAAAGAGTAGTTTAGGAGATTTGACATCATGTTGGGATGAAATAGACAAAATGTTGGCTATCCAGTTGTTTGAGATACAAGCAAGTTTGGGAGGAGCTGGACCGTCTTAGAACACATATACAAAGGCAACTTTTTGTACACTAAGTTGGAGGGTTGTGTATCCAGAACCACATTCTGTTTTATCTTTGAGGAAGCAAAACGCTCCAAGACATTCGACTTTGCTAAGAAAGATTGTGATTGTGTGCATAAGACATCGTATGGGTTGCCTTGTGCATGTATTCTTGCCATGAAGATAAAAAAAATTTCCTATTCGATTGGATGACATATATACTCATTGACAAAGGCTACATGTATGTGAAGAAGAGATTGATGATGATTTTTCTGTGATGGAGAACTGGAGTGACATTCAAGAACGTCTCAAAAAAGTCCCTTACAAAATTAAACTCCACATCAAAGAGGTGATGCGTAAACTAGCATTTCCACAAGACACAATGTTGTCTCCACCTCCAAGAAAAGTGGTAACCAAGGGAGCACCTAGAAGGGTGAGGTCTACACTGAATGAGCCATCCACAGGTCGAATTCGCTCTACGTGGGAGCGTGTTGTTTCTCAATTTCCCAATAGCCAATCCTCACAAATCAAGACACCATTTCCAAAGAATAAAAGTGCATGTATTGGCAATTCATCGCACTCACAAGTTTCAACGCTTACTACACAACTATTTCAGGATTTACCATACGTTACACAAATGCCAAAGATCATGAGACCTTACATTGAAAATATTGTGAATGTTAAAGGGGATGATAATTGTGGATTCTGGGTCATAGCTAGACACATGGGCATGGATGAGGAAAATCACATATTGGTTCGTATTCCACTTATTCACGAGTTGAAAACTAATAAGCGAGACTATTTGCCGATATTTGGTTCGGAGGAGCATTTTAAATATATCATGAATGATTTACACCCTCCAAAAAATAATGGTGAAATTGCATACATAGATAAGTGGTTGACATTACCGGATATGGGTCACATTGTTGCAATTTGTTACAATAGAGTTGTTGTTCAATTGGTTTTGCCCGAAAGAGGTATATGTGAGACTTTTTCTCAATCCAAGGTGCTCCACCACTTAACCCACATCATGTGTCTTGGTTTAATTCCCGACCACTTTCTTCATGTTTATTTGAAAGACGGTTGTCCATTACCACCGCCTTGTACGGAGTGGAAGAATCACAAGATTGGTGAGGCTGAGCAATGGAAGTTTGCATTTATGGATATACAAGCTTTGTTCAAAGACCTTATGTATAAGGAGCCGAAACCACCGAAAAAAACCAACAAATCATCTCAATCCAATTTATGGCGACACTCCCACTCCCGAAAAACCAAAAGGAGAATTCGAAGTAATTGAAGAAGATGAAGATGATGCCATATTAGTAGCTAGTTAGATAGGCTATGACACTTTTTTGTCGGTGTTCGTCCTTTTTTTTGTCGATATTACACAGACATATTTTTTGGTGGCCTGTTATGTAACGCCGATATAGGTGGCCAATATGTAACTAACATTATATAGATTATATAAATACATGAAGCGAAATATTTTTTGGTGGCAGGTTATGTAACGCCAATTATTGCTCGCATTTTTTTGTCTCTAATTATTCAACTATTTATTTTATCATTCATTTGGTTTTATTCTCATACTTGTTATTCCATTAAATTTTGTGAAGTGAAACATGTCTGAGGATGCACAAGTTGAAGTTGAAGTTGAAGCTCATGCCCGACACTCTTCCATGAAGAAGACGATTAAGGTCTTTTTAACCCCCACCGACAAGTTGGACGAGTTGAAGGCATAACTTAACATATACTTTGTCCATCCTGTTGAAAATCAAAGAACATCTCATGTATTTGTACAGGTGTCATGCATGAACCTGGGGGCGGATAAAGATGAAGACAGTTGGAAGATCGTGTATTTTCCACGAGTTATCCATGATGATGGTGACATAGATTACATGTTTAGGTTAATGGTTGAAAATAACATTTTACATCTTTATGTCTGATCCATTGAAGTATAATATTTATTAACGTGTAATAGTGTAATATGTTCAAATTTGTGTCCGCAATGTTGCATTTTATTGAATTTGTGTCGAATTTATGGATAGTGTATTTAACGACAAATTTGTGTAATTTGAATCGATTTTGTGTGATTATGTTATGATGATTATTATGTTGAAATAGTGTAATTTAGATCAATTATGACAGTGTATTGATTACGGGTCATTAATGGCTTGGTATGATGTAATAAATGTTGTTCTGCAACAATATCAGAAGTCAGCACGAGTTAACTCATGTTATACTAGTACAGAACGTGAGTTAACTCACGTTGAAGCAGCGTGACTTAACTCACGTTGGTATAAGGCGAACATGACTTAAGTCACGTTAATGGTATTTTCGTCAGCTCATGTGGGAGTGAACAATTTTGTATGGGAGAAGAGCAATTTTCTAAGCCTTACAATTCTCGGCCAAACTTTTTTAGGGCTTTTTAGTCCACTATCCATTAGGGCTAGCCCGTATGGGAAACGGGTAGTCCGTTTGATGCACATAATTAAAAATACTAAAAAAATTAGTAATATTTATGAAACACTAAAGTTTTACCTTTATTTAGCCACACAAATATTTTATTTGATGGAACCGGTTAAAAGACTTTTCAATTCACAAGTATTAAAAGAAATAAATAAATTCAAGTTTTTTTTTGAAAGGAAAAAATTTAATTTTTATGAATTTTAAAATTTGAGAGATCGTAGTTTTAAGATAGAAGCTCTTTCTTTAAAAAAAAAATGGATAGAAGCTGGTAAACTCGAATGAGGTTGCGCCGCTCCGAACATTTATGTTTTTTCTTTTCTTTTCTCTTTTGTATTTTTTAATAATCTTTTTGGATAATTTTTTTAATAATGCTAATAAGAATTTTTTTTGGACAATTTATGTTTTAAAAAAATGAAAATAAATAATGACCAATTTGTTTAGCCTGCCGTGTACAACGGACCGGCTCGGATAATAAATTTAGAGCTCGTATTTAAATATATGATTTTTTAGTCCGGCTTGTTTTGACAACTCCACATTCTCTAAATATTCCAAAAACATCATTAATTGAGTGGACTAATTTCATTTTGAAATTTTTAAAAGAATAAGCTTACTTTTTTTTGCAGAGAAAGATAGCCAAAACTCAAAAAGAAAAAGAACTACAAGTTTACATGAATATTCATAGACATCCAAATCTTAAAAATGTCATAAAATTAGACTTGAAATCTCATTGTGAGAAATCTTAATAACATGAATTTGAAAAGAATTAAGAGAGAAACTAAAATTAACAAGTCAATAAGCACTTCTCTTCCCCTCCCACTATGTATGATACCACCTGTTGGAAATTTAGGTCTTAATAAAACAGAATTCATAAAACATGTTCAATCATTATGAATCAATAGCGGAAGCAATCAAAACATTGAACATGATTATGATCGGATCTACAACATGTTTGATTTACCAAGGATATTAAGAATTAGGGTATTAGGAATACCTGAAAGAAGCTTTCATGGCAACCTCCCAACAGCAACGGTTAGAAACAGAGAAACAGAGAGGAGGTGATCTGATATGAAAACATAACAAAGGGTTAGCGGCGGCTGATTTGGTTCTTCCTCAACCGGTACCTTTATGCCTCAAGTTCTCTTCAGATGGGGAGAAGAGAGAGTTTGCCGTGTACGGTGTATTGGGGACCATAGCCTCTTTTATATTGGATGGCCATTAGGATTTCCCATTATTCCGTTAATGGGCCATCCAGACATCCACTCATTGAGTCCATATCAACTAATTAAATATTTAATTAATTATCCAATTAGAAATCTGATAGCCTTATTACTTAATTTGATCACTAATCAATTAAAGCTCACAATTGATAAATAACTAATATAATTATTATTACGATATTTGTCCACGTAATGATATTGAAATATAATTAAATAATAAAATATTCCAACATGACATGCACATGTCACCTCAATTTTAAAAGCTCCTCAATGCGGCGCACCAAAGTAGGTGATGAATGAATGACTGCTAGCTAGCTACTTGTTTAATTTAGGCGACTACCATGTCAACGACTACAACGTCAGCAGCACCATGTCTGCCATAGACATCATCCCCAATCTTCATGTTTATCACGTTTTTATATGTGAAACAACAGATAACATACATAGTAGTTGGTTGCCTGGTAGTCTTCTTCAACCATATAGTCGAAAACAATCATTTTGGCTAGCATATTTTGGATAACTTTATCTATACTATATATAAATAAAATAGTTCTTTTCAGCTCTTTTAGATTGGTTTTTTTTTCTTTTTTCAATTACCCTCAACTTTAAATACAAATAACAGATATAACAAATATATTAGAGTAAATTCAAATATTAAAAAAAGTGTAATAAATTTAATCTTTATTGTCCACGATATATCAATTTTTTTCCTTATCCTTTATTATTTAAAAAAGATAATTGATGAGAGTGAATTCAAAATTAAAAAAAAATGTAACAAACATAATATGAATATATGTCCAGTTTTTTTCTTTATACTTAAGTGTAACAAACTAAATCGAGTATATATATAAGATTTTGGACTGACTTTTTCATTATCCCCATTATAATCTAAAACAATTTTTTCTATAATAATGATTGTTGTTGGTGTCATTAAAAAGATAAGAATTTAAATTTTTTTTGTTATATTGTTAGTGTCATTGAAATAGATAAACAATGTTATTTTGATTTGTTATAATTTGAAAGCAATAATCATTTATATTTATACTTTTATTCAAAATCAAAATTTCATAGAAAAACATCGTTCATAATTTTCAAACTTTAGCACAATTAAAAGAACAGAAAGACGGACACGTGCCCGTCTTTTCATTAGTTAAAAATAAATATAATTACTGTATCGAAAATAAAAATTCATGATTGCTGCATGAGGTTCAAATGAAGAAATAGTAAAATTTCATGAGTGGAAATAAGATAAACAATATGGAAAGAAACAGCTAGATGTGAAAAATAAATAATATTTATACTATAGAGCTAACCTTTCAAAGAATCAGTTGGTGGAGCTGATGCTTCTTAACATGAATGAAGGCATCGTTAATGAAATCTCACTTCAAATAGTTGTAGGCTTTCTCACATTGTCATAGTATTTAGGAACAATCTACATTGAAAGAAAAACTACGTTTTATTGAAAGTGAGCAACCTAGTTTCATTCATGTGCAAAAACACTACAAAAGACTTGTTCAGCTTGCATAATGGCATCACCCAACCCAGTTGTGGTTCCAAAGCAATAAGATTTCTTAACAAGTTAAATTAAGACCCCACTCTGAACCAATCACAAGGTATTTTAAAGCATCTACAATGATGAGTTCTTTACCCAATAGAGACTATAACCTATTAAGCGAAGAAAAAATTGATATATATTAGTTAGGGTTAAATATGTTTTTGGTCCCTATAAAATTGGGAACTTTTAAGTTTAGTCATTACTTAATTTTAATAGGCTTTTTAGTCCCTATAAAAAAAAATTTACTTATAAATTTAGTCCCTGCTAAAACAAAGTTTGTTTAGTTATCCTTAAACTCTTAAATCTTTGAACGATTTTTTTGAGACAAGTTTAGAACACTATGAAAGGCTCATTTACAAAAATTTAGAGTTTTTTTAACATGAAACGAATTAAATATGAATTTTTTAAACCGACAAAAGTTAAAGATAAAAGTAACAAAATCTGGACGTAGAAATCAAATTTTGCGATAATTTTTTGCGGAAGAACTTCTAGTAATGTTCTTAACACGTATGCAAAAAATTGTTTAAAAACTTAAGAGTTTAAGCATAAATTAAACAAATTTGAATTGAGTAGGGACTAATACTGAGTGCCGAAATTTTTTTTAGGGATTAAAAGAACTATTAAAATTAAGTAAAGACTAAACTTAAAAGGTCCCAATTTTATAGGGAGCAAAATCATATTTAACCCTATTAGTTATCATCATACATGAGTCCCACAATTAAAATAAAAAAGAAAATAGGTAAAAGATGGTCCCACTCACCTATACAAAGACTCTCTCTTCATATAGTGATGTAAAATTATTAGTGAGACTCATTTAAAGATTTGTGTTAGAGATGTTAGGATGGAGTCATTGAATCCTCAATAAGAACTTTCATTAAAAAAATTATAAATAAGCGATGTGTATATGTGGGATTATTTTAAGACTCTTTTTTTACACAAAAGACTCTTTTTAATTTAGAATGATTGTGAATGCTCTTAAGCCCTTCAATAAGGATTGATGCCTAAGATTATGATTCACAATGTTATAATTATTCAATTCACTTGAAAATGTTTGATTATAATCAAATGATTGTTTGATCTTGTAACACATATATCATCCGTCTTGATTGGTTAAGTTCAAACAACCATACCCATACTTCATATAAACATATAATTATAATTATAATTATTTGATCTTGTTATGCTTGATTAGTCAAGTTTAAATAATCAATGTCACTATTCATTTTTAAAGCACTAAGATGAAATTAGGAAATTTTAAAAATATAGCAACAAGGGCTTGGGATTTAGGGAAAGTCTTTCATTGTGTCTTATCTCCACAATAACAATATCAAGAAATTCTACTCACAAAAGTTTATTATAGACAAAAAGAAAAAAAGAAAACTGAACTTTTATTAAAAAGATAAATTACAAGTTTCTATGTGTAATGGATGATAAGAAAAACTTAATATAGCCACTAAGGCCATAATTTCGTGCATTAAAATTCCACTAAGATATAAGTGTTGATTATTACAAGAAACTATTGGAAACTACAAAGCATAACTCCCAAAATCTCACATGTCTGGCCAAGTGGCCATTGCTGCCATAATGCTGCATTACGGGCAACCATAATGTTTGTTTGTTTTCTTTTTTTATTTTCCATCTTCTCTTGAGTTATTGACAACGACTTTGGGTTGTTACACTATGAATGTCCGCTTCCATTGCATTGAAAAAAACTCTCCACCGACATAAATGGATCTTTGGCCATCAAGACTTCATCAAATGCATTTTCTCACTAATTCTTCATCGTTTACTCTATTTACTTCATTTCTCTTGATCTTACCCTTTTATTGGAAAATAAACAAAATGTAGTAAAATACTTTCTAAAAATATAATGAAAACAAATACTTATGAAAATAAAATAGGGGTATAAAGTATGTATAAAAATATGTTATCATTTACAAAATCTTTCAAGACAGGACCATGACCTGACATCGCAAGGCCGGGTACAATTAACCGGGTAAATAATAGTAAACTTTACGGAAAGCATGAGATGCACTTCCTTGTAATACATTATACCAACCATTTTGTCCGGAAAACACAAAAAGAGACAGAAAAATCAATAAAACGGCAAGAGTGAAGACGCATGAATACCAACCCAACAAAACCTAATTGATTCTCGCTAGGATCTTTAAACATGAGGGACTCAATTGGTCCTCCGGAGGCCTCTCGAAGTATCTCACGGACCAACACAAAGGAAATTTGGGAGAGAACACTCTAGAGGAATGACCATTGAAACCAACTTCTCGGACGAGGTAAAGCTTTAACTTAGTTGAGCGACTAATAGTTGTGACTTTAAAATACTTATCGCTAAACCGTCAGAACGTGTAGTGGGCTCATTAAAGAATCTCAGGTTACCTCTACGCAGTTCGAACACCTATAATTGATGTTGGACGAAAGAAACCCATGTACGACAATAAGTCTCCCTTGCTTAGGGATGAAAAATGTAACAAAATAATGGGATAGGGGGCGCACATACAAACAACTACATAGGCTTTAGAATTCAAAAATGAACCTCTACGAGGAAGGGTAGATTTGTGAAGGATCCATTCGAAGGAAAGGCAACAACCTCTCCTCGAAGTCGCTAAAAGGAACATAAGAACCATGGTCGTGAATACAATTTAATACATCATGCACCCGACCACCGATGTGTGATGGAAAATCCAAGTATCTTTACTAAACACACAACTCTTTAATCAACACTTGACCCAATGAATATGCAATCTAACACCCTTATAAAGTTCCTTAGAACACTATAAAGCGATTAAAGCCGTAAAACTTGCTCATTGACACATGAGAACCCATCTCCAGTCGAAGAGCAGTTTGTGATGTTAACAACATTGTCAATCATCGCACTATCCATAATCACACCTTTATGCCAAACATGAAGGCAATGAATTTGGTAAATCTAAAATTCTTATTCGGGACTAATCACTCAAACTTCCCTCCAAAAATCTATGCAGCAATACGAATCCACCTCACAAGACCAGTCACGATTTTTCCTATGGGTCAGACCTTACTCATTAAAGAAAAGTGACTAAGAGAATGTACCTTAATTTAGAAACTAATATAACCTCCTCAAATGAATGAACTGCCCAAGGTGCAAGATAGATAAATGAACTCTGAGAAGAAAACCATATTTATAAGGGAGTTGGGAAGAGGCATAATTGAAGGTGAGAAAGGAAACTACCTTTAAACCATCCAGCGACCCGCGATCAGGGACAAAGTATCAATAATCAAGATCTCTATCAAATCACGTGAACTCACAATCTCAACGGTCCCATCATTTAATACGCCACCAAAAGTTTCCACAAAGCTGAATAGTTTAGGACCAGAGAACTCTGAATGAATATAAATATTAAGCAGTTGTAATTAATTAAGACTAGAATATTCTGGATAACAATTATATGATTAAATTAATGGTTAGTTAAGGACCAGAGAACACTGGATAAATATAAAACAGATATATTTAATTAGGACTAGAATGTTCTTGATAGGTTATTAATAAGGATTATGATTGTGATATGTGTGTTTAGTGTTTAAACAAATAATAAAGAGATAAGGGTAGGAAGATCACGCAAGAGATTTATCATGGTTCACCCAAAGCAGACTACTTCCAGTCCCCACACTTCGTGTGAGATTATCCACTATAGTATCCAACTATAAGAAACTTCTGAATAGCACTATATGTTCTTGATCACACCAGATTAGTCTATTGCACACTGTATTATCAACTTCAGTAGGCTTATATAATTCTTTGCTTTTACACAAGAAAGGTTGAAACAATTCTCTCTCAAACTATAATAACAAATAAACTTGAGAACTATATTACAATTTGTATGATGAAGGGTTTTGTTGGATCGCGATTTCTCAACACTTGTTTGAGATTTTGATAAAAAAAAACTCAAATGTTTATGATCCAAATATAGGGAGACAATTGTAGCTTGTTTGTTTTTGAAGAGCTTTGGAGAGTAATGATGATTTTACTTGAGAGAGGGTTGTATGCTTTTCAAAACTCTTGCTATTTCCATTCAAGTCTTCCTTTATTTATAGGAGATGAGAAACTTGTTGACCACTTCATAAAAATAGATGTTGGACACGTTTTCTTATGTAACATGTGCTTCCTTTAGTTGCTTGGAGAGAAAGCATGATGTTTGTTTGTTCATAACATTCTCTTTGTACGGGCAAACTTGAGAAATAATTAACACGTTATTGGAAGCTGTAATGAGCTGTAGAAGAGTTGTAAAAAGTTTTCCAACCATTTGATAAGACATGTTGATCTCATCTTGATGTCATGTGATGATATCATATGATTGTATCCCAATGATCACATTTGAGATACCACTTTTGATGGATCTTTTATTTCTTTCCTTAATGAGTTGAAATTCTTTAAGGCCTTTATGTTATTTTGTTCTCTTGTGATTTTCATGGCCCATGTACAATAATGCCTTAATTTGTTTTTGATGTCTTGCCTTTTAAAGCCTTTTAGAGATTTTGGTTCCTATGACCATCTTTGGTGAGACAAAGAGAATAATATTTACATGCTTTACCTATTCCTATGACATTTGCTCAAAAACTCATACTTTTCCTTTGCTTTGTTTGTTGTTTTGATGAAGATGCTTTGTTATCTTTGTGAGGTCATAACATTCTTAAGAACGTACTCAATGAAACAATATCACAAAACACATTAGTAGATAACAAGATAATAATTGTAAATCTGTTTATTATCTTTAAAACATCAAATGAGAATTTTGCATTCAACAACATCTTAAGAAGTGTGGCTTACAAGCTCAATATCGCACACCAAGTCCAAAACGTCCACAAAAACAAAAATGCATATCACATGAAATGAAGAATTAGTTTCAAATCCTTCGTACATAACAATCGCCTGAATCACATAATCAAGATGCTCACCTGACATCGACAACAACAATGCACCACCCAGACACCCGAACGCTTCAAGTCCTTGCCTCAAGCAATGAGCCAAAGACTTGGGAGGATAATGTTCTGGATCGTGAAAGGCGTGATCCTCAAGACCTAGAGTCCAATATCACAACCAAGGTCTGATAAGGCGCTAATTTACAATTGAAGACTACATGCACTTATAAAGAGTTGTGATGTACCAAACAATACATGCAAAGCATATCTAACTCCTTTACATCATCTAACGGTCGCCCAACCATCAATCCAGAAGGGAAAAACCGTCTTATCCACCCTATGGGTCTATAAATAGAGTTATCTACACCAAAACAAGATCCACTCCTAAAGAACGTTGAAACATCAATGACTTGAACGTTGAAGTGTATTTGTAAGTACACCCCCACACTGATGAAGCATCATCATCAATCACTGTGAACCACCACAATAGTTGGTTCACGCCACCTCCGACCGAAACTTTTGTTCCTTGTCAAGAACAATTTTTTTCATGCTCTCTTTGTTAAGACATGTTGAAATATGAATCATGCAACTTTTGAATGGTTTTCTTAAAATTATTATTCAAAGTTTGAAGGTTGTCTTTTTCTTCATTTATATCAATATTTTTTTTTTTGTAAAGAATGACATTTTTTTTTTTAAAGTTTGAATCATTTATAATTATAAGGTTGTCAAATTTATTTTCAAAGTGCTTGTGAAAGGTTCAACAATTTAGATTGATTACCTCATGATTCTCATTAGGGATGGGAATAGGCCAGGCCGGCCTACATGGGCCTACGACAGGCCAGGCCAGGCCAGGCCAGACTTTTTTCTTAAATAGAGAAGGCCTAGGCTTTTTTAGAAGCCTATTTAGCTTAAAAGGCCAGGTCACAGGCCATTCAAAAAGCCTCTTAAGCCTATTAGGCCGGCCTATTTAAGTAAATATGATTAATATTATTTATTATTATAATATATTTTGTACTTTGAATTAAAATATAAATTCGTTAGTAATTTAAGTTTATTAGTATACATTAATTTTTAGCATATACAAATGTATTATTATAAACTAGAATTGAAATATGATGCAATATATAGTTAAATTCCCTAAAAACTCATGTTGATTACTAAAAGAGAGTTTAATCTAATTGATCTATTAGTTCGCTAGTCTATTTAAACTTAGATCACATTGCTTACTTAAAGATGTTCATATGATATAGGCTTTTAAACAGGCTAGCAGGCCTTATCAGGCTTTCAGAAGGCCAGGCTCAGGCCTCAAAAGTAAGGCTATGACAGGTCGCAGGCCAGGCTTAGGCCTTAAAAAATTTGGCAGGCCAGGCTTAGGCCTTGCAAAGCCTAGCTCGGCCTAGCCTATTCCCAACCCTAATTCTCATCACCAAAATAAACATTTAGACACATATTTCCTTTTTTGATTTCTTCTATTTATGATCCTTCAAAATCATCCCAGATAGCTAACATGAATTTATTTTTGTATGGAGGCTTCTTTTAAGTATTTAGAGGACACTCATTCTTGTAGTATCATTGCTTGTTGCATCCATAACATGTAACCTGGCTTTTGTCAACCTCAACTTTGGGACTCTTCTTTTCTGAATTAAAATATCCTTTTGATTTGATACTTTCTTGTCAACATATGTTGGATCTTTCTAGAAATGAGTGCTAATTCCTTCTCAGATTCTTCTTGACACAAATCTATGTCTTTTGAGTCTTCTAAATCATCTATATGTGAAGATCAGTTTTCTGACAAATCTTGACAACTTTAAAAGGTTTTTGGAGCAATCATCTTTCCTTTCTGACTGACTTGTCTCCTTGAAGTATTACTTAAAGAGATTTGAGAGATCCAATTAGATCTTCCAACTCCATAACCTTCAGATCCTTGGATTGTGTCAAGGATGTTATGACAGGTCTCTAAATTCTAGGAAGACACCCAAGTATCTTTATGATTATGTCATGGGTTGAGTAGGTTTTTCGTAAGGATCCTAACTGTTGTTTTGGATTTCCAAACTGTTGTATTTGGATTTCCAAATTCTATTTTGAAAGGGACTATCTACCGAAGTTGTTACTAGGTTGAGTCACGACCAGGTCGCTCTCTTTAAGACGTTTCGCGGCACTGCCCAAAATTGTGCAAGGCAGACTATCAACCACGCCGCCTCCAGGATAAAACAAGCCCAGCTACAACTGTGCGGTTAACTACTGCACTGTAGAAAACCGTTCGAGATTTACACCTCCAATATGGTACTAAGACCACTCTTTAATACTGAAACCACTTTCTAATATGGTACTGTGACCACTTTATTATGGTGCTAAGACCACTCAAATATGGTGTTATCACCATTCTAACCTTTGAGCTCTCCAAAATATCAATATGGTACTAAGACCACTCAAATACGGTGATACCACCGTTCTAACTTTTTAACTTCTCCAAAAATAGAAAAATATAGAAAGAATATTTATATACCGTTAAGATCATTCTTAATTCCGACGGGACATTATTATTTCAAAAGGGACTATGATCTTAAAAGTACTCTTTATTCCGAAGGGACATATATTATCGAAGGGACTATGTTCTTAAGACCTTTCTTAATTCCGAAGGGACATTATACCGAATAGGGACTAAGGTTTTAAGAACACTCTTATATCCGAAGGGACAGAAAAAGGAGATAAGGAGAAGAATAGCTCGTTAACACAAGCTGGGGGGAGAAGAGAGAAAGAGTTCTCGACAACTCAATAGAACTCTTTGGTGTGATTTTTGAACTGAGTGGAGTCCTCTATTTATATAGAGATTTTGTAACTGTTTTAGCTAAAATTGCGGCAACAGTTACTCTAATGGATAAGATCAAAAGAAAACTTAACCACTAATCAGTTCAATAATACTTGTGGATAAGATCAAAATGAAACAAATCCACAAAAGTGGAGGAAACAAACTCATTGGATATGAATGAAGGAAAGATAAGAACTCAGTTGAATTCTTATTCTTATCACAAACAACCATAAACTAAATTTATGGGAAGTGATATTCACGAATAAAAATAATAATTACTATTATTTTTATCATTATAAAGTATTCAAAAATTAAATACCGCAATTTAAACACTACTAATGTGTGTGTTCTATTTTATGTGGGACCCCCACTCTCTATTTTTTCAATTCACATCACACTAGCTCAAAGTATTATTACTTGGTGTTTAATCATTCAATTTCCTTCCAACTTCACACCAATGTTCCAACAATCCCCCACTTGAATTTAAAAAATGGTTTCAATAATAACGTCAAAACGTTTCTATAAGGTTGCTAATAAACAAAGGTGTCGCCTACAACTTGAACCTTTGCATAGCGAATACTATTCCGATTCAACAAGAGTTGCTTACAGCATTGAACTCTATCTCAGACATAGAGTCCGCACACAAACCTTTTCCTAAGGTGTATTCTAAAAGCCCGTGCGTTTATGGCCCTGCACGTCTATCCCAGTTTTAACGAACGCTCTAGGTATTCTGCCTCAAAATCCCATAGGAACCGGCCTCAGTTCCACATTCGTATAGGTGAGTCTATGTAGAGTACTCCTGTAGCTATGTACTCCACTCAACATAGAGTATAGATCTCATTAAGAGTTTCTATTATCTCATCCTTCTGTCGCTGCAGGATTCATGATTTCTTAATTTTCTCATAGCATGTTCTATCACTCATGACTTGTTATTACCCATTGAACCTATTTCTTGGGATCTCCAGTCATTTAGGTCGGGTTACCATCACTTGTGAGCTTTAGGCATTAGTCTCATCCTATTGGATGTGTTTATGACTTTCTTTCTAGTTTTTCCTTTCGTCAAAGGATTGACTAATTCTTTATCAGTACGTACATGATCTACTTTAACCGTTCCTTTTGAGAGTAGCTAGCTCTCTAATTTGTTATGTGTTCGTGCCTTAATAATTGTCTCTTACTATTGCAGTAAAGATTCTCAATTTTGTAATAGCTGCAGTACTATCACAATAAATTAACACTCTTGGCAACGGTTTTACCCACTAGGGGATCTCAACTAACAAGCATTTTCTCAACTTGCTTCTTCACTAGTTTTCTCTAGTGTTCTCATCTCAGATCATTCCAGTGTGGATTGAGTCAATATCATATGTTTCAACAAACAAATCCTCCAGTGATGCTCAATGTGCAGCCACTGGTCGCTTAAGACTCATCTGAAGGATGTTCTATTTTGTATCTTGTACCATTCAAGTACAACATGATACTCCTCCTAATGTAATCATAGAGTCATAGTCTTCTTAAGGCACCTTATGACTCTTTCAATAGCATGCCAATGCTTCTCACTTGGTCTACTAGTAAACTTGCACAAGAGTTCCACGACATAGGCAATGTCGGGTCTAATACATTCAGTGACATATCTAAGGACTGCCAATGATGCTCGCATATTCTATTTGTCTAACACCACCTCAAGTGTTCTTGAAGAGTTTTACACTTGGATCATAAGGTGTGCTTGCAAGTTTACAGTCAAATAATTACATTTCTTAAGATCTTCTCAACATTGTGAGATTAATTAAAAATTCTCCTTTTTGATCCAGTAATCTTGACACCAAGAATTACTTCAACTTTGTCTAGGTCTTTCTTATCAATGTTGTTGATAAACAATGATTTCACATAAATTATAGCATGAATATTTGAACCAAATATGAGCAAGTCGTCTACATAGAGACATATGATCGTGCAAATGTTATTTCCATATGTGTAGTGAATACATTTGTCACTTTCATTCACTTTATACTCATTCAATATCTTTAGGTTGTCAAATTTCCCATGTCATTTCTTAGGAGGTTATTTTTAGACCATGCAAAGATTTTTCTAACTTGCTGACCTTGTTTCCTTGTCCTGAATCGCAAAACCTTTTGGTTGTTCCATATAGATTTCTTCTTCTAGTTCACCATTTAATGAGGCAACTTTCACATCCATTTGGTGTACTATCAATTTATGAACAGCGGCTAAAGGGACTAGCACCCTTATGGATATGATTCGATTGACTGGTGACTAAGTGTCGAAGAAATCTATATTTTTTTTCTCTTTGCCTAGAACCTTTTTCTACAAGGTAAGCCTTGTATTAAGCAACCGAACCATCAGATTTGAGTTTCTTTTTCCAAAATCCAAATACAACCGATTAGTTTGCATCCAAGAGGCAAGTCAACTAAGAGTCATGTTTCGTCAGACTCGAGAGAATCCATTTCATCGTTTACTGTTTTTTTCTTTTCAAAAGTTAGCATCCAATGAAGACAAAGCTTCTTGAAGGCCAGATGGATCCTCTTCCAATATACAAACCATATAATTATGTTTATACTCTTTAGCAATTATAGCTTTCTTACCTCTTCGAGGTTCTATAACATCTCGTACGATGTTTTCATAACTGTTTCTGATTACTGGAATGTGATCAGATGCAGTGCCCCCACTAGCACTCAATTTAAAAGGGGAAATTACTTTGCCCCCACTAATGGCGTGCTTCCATTAGCGCCCCCACTAGTGCCCCCACTATTCTTTATTTAAAGGGATATTTATTTACATAGAAATCAGTATCGTTTAATTCTATGCTCACTTTAGCATTTAGGTTTTTAAAACTTACATGCTTCGTTATTTATAGCATACCTAATGAATACACATTCATAGGCTCTACTAGTGAGTTCAACTTTCTTGGGGTCCAGAATGCAAATATAATCCAGACAATCTCAAGTTCAAAAATAAGACAAGTTGGGTTGTCTTTTCTTCAAAACTTCTTAATTAGAAATTTTGTTCTTAGACTTGGGTACTCTATTCAACATAAATTTCAATTTTTTTTTTTTATAAAAATTGAACATATCAAGCGTATCAATTTTATTTTATTTTTTTTAAAATTTACAGTCATCAATAAATATGATAAAATATCTTTTTATCATTTCTAGTTTATGTGTCATCAGGTTCGCACATATCATAATTTATTAAGTTTAGAGGTTCAAATTCTCTAAACACTGATTTATATGAATTTTGGTTCATTCATTTTGACTGCAAAAAATAAAATTTTCTAATAATATAACTTTGGAATTAAGTCCAAGTTACTCAAGTTTAAAATTAAACGCTTGTTCATTTGACATGTCAAATATTAAAATCACACAACTTATAAAATAGAAGGAGAATTTAATTTTGAGCATATCATCAAAGGTGCAGTCTTTCCCCAACAAGAATGCATGGAGCACAAGTCTCTCTTTAAGTCCGAGTCAACTCAGTCTTATTCAATAGAAATCTGAAATTCAGATTCTTTCTTATTTTGGAGCATGCATCACGTCCTAGAGAACAATTTTCTTTTCGGAAGTGATTTGCAACTTCACATCACCAATGCCAACGAATTTAATGTTGTTATAATATACTAACAACACTTTCTTATTTGCAGCAGTAGCATATGTTTTTGAACATAGCATAATCATAACAAACACAGCACGACACTAATGTTTATCCACCATTCACTTAATTCACCAACTAGATTGATTTAACTAGTCATATCAGTGAATTTCTTTTTAGTTAGGTTAGGCAGCACAATTTACTTGCGGGACATATGACATGGTTTCTCACAATTGTATTAAAAATAAATTGTGAACCAGTGTCATTTCTTGATGGTGGCTGCTGATTTTTATTTAGGTCCCTTTTGAGGTTCCTATTCTGTTGGCAGTTAGAGTTACTTATTCACAGTGCGGTTCTAATTTTTGAAAATAGTTTTTAAACAAAAATTCAAAATCGCATATGTGAATTTCTTAGCGTTGTTGTTATAGCAACAAGCACTTCATTGTGTTCAGTATATAGATGCATTTCTATAGCCTTTTTATCCTTCTTGTATTTAGGGACAATAAAACTCGAGTTAGTAATTTCTTCGGTAGACATGGCAGAAGGAAACGTCTTAAAATTGTTGTTTTGGATTTCCAAACTGTTGTATTTGGATTTCCAAATTCTATTTTGAAAGGGACTATCTACCGAAGTTGTTACTAGGTTGAGTCACGACCAGGTCGCTCTCTTTAAGACGTTTCGCGGCACTGCCCAAAATTGTGCAAGGCAGACTATCAACCACGCCGCCTCCAGGATAAAACAAGCCCAGCTACAACTGTGCGGTTAACTACTGCACTGTAGAAAACCGTTCGAGATTTACACCTCCAATATGGTACTAAGACCACTCTTTAATACTGAAACCACTTTCTAATATGGTACTGTGACCACTTTATTATGGTGCTAAGACCACTCAAATATGGTGTTATCACCATTCTAACCTTTGAGCTCTCCAAAATATCAATATGGTACTAAGACCACTCAAATACGGTGATACCACCGTTCTAACTTTTTAACTTCTCCAAAAATAGAAAAATATAGAAAGAATATTTATATACCGTTAAGATCATTCTTAATTCCGACGGGACATTATTATTTCAAAAGGGACTATGATCTTAAAAGTACTCTTTATTCCGAAGGGACATATATTATCGAAGGGACTATGTTCTTAAGACCTTTCTTAATTCCGAAGGGACATTATACCGAATAGGGACTAAGGTTTTAAGAACACTCTTATATCCGAAGGGACAGAAAAAGGAGATAAGGAGAAGAATAGCTCGTTAACACAAGCTGGGGGGAGAAGAGAGAAAGAGTTCTCGACAACTCAATAGAACTCTTTGGTGTGATTTTTGAACTGAGTGGAGTCCTCTATTTATATAGAGATTTTGTAACTGTTTTAGCTAAAATTGCGGCAACAGTTACTCTAATGGATAAGATCAAAAGAAAACTTAACCACTAATCAGTTCAATAATACTTGTGGATAAGATCAAAATGAAACAAATCCACAAAAGTGGAGGAAACAAACTCATTGGATATGAATGAAGGAAAGATAAGAACTCAGTTGAATTCTTATTCTTATCACAAACAACCATAAACTAAATTTATGGGAAGTGATATTCACGAATAAAAATAATAATTACTATTATTTTTATCATTATAAAGTATTCAAAAATTAAATACCGCAATTTAAACACTACTAATGTGTGTGTTCTATTTTATGTGGGACCCCCACTCTCTATTTTTTCAATTCACATCACACTAGCTCAAAGTATTATTACTTGGTGTTTAATCATTCAATTTCCTTCCAACTTCACACCAATGTTCCAACACTAACTCGTTGACTATGGTTGTAAACCTTGGAAACATTTCATCAATGGTTTCTGCTTCACTCTTCTTAAAGATTTCAAATTTTCCCACTCCAACGTCAATTTCGGTATCTTTTCCTCATTATGTGTCTTCCTTGTTTCTCAAACCTTTTTTTACAGTATCACATTCATATACTCTTTCACTTTCTTCCAAACTCAAGGTAATGGATAGAAATAAATAAGCTTTAGAGTTTAAAAGTACTATTTCTTGTCCAACTTTTGTCCACGTGTTTTCTGGTTTCTCAATTATGGTTCCATCATCTTGAGTGAACATTGGAACCTATCTCCATTAGTGACTATTTTCCACATTCTTGTATCTTGAGATTTGAGGAGCAATTGCATATTTCCTTTTCAAAAGTAATAATTTGATCCATCAAAGAATAATGGTCTAGTTGATGAACCTCATTATGGAATGAATATTTTTAAGACATTTCATTCCTTTTGGATTTTTTTAATCTTTTCTTTAATGCCAATTGAAGTGAAAATAATAGTCAAAAGAAATGGAGAGTTTGAATTTTGACCCTTTTAAAAATAATGTCTTTAAAAATAACTTTAGAATGAAACTTTGTTTTGAACTAATATGATTTTGAAGTATGGTTAAGAACAAATTCAACTGATATGACTAATTATAAATGGTATGAATCTAGAATAACAAAAATAAAATGGATAATCGATAAAGAATAATAACACACAAAAGTTTTCATATTTCACCCAATGTGGGCTAGTACAATCCCTACATATTGTGAAATTTTTCAATATGGTGCTTGAGAATGATTCTCAAGTCCTGCACTTTTCAATCTTCTCGTCACTGACCATTACAATGTATTATCTATAGCTTAACAAGATACAAAAGTTTCTTACAACCTTTTCAGACCATTAACACCTGAATAATCCTTCTTTTCAGCCCAAAGAAGATTAATGGTGTTCTAATTGGAAACAGATTATATTTTTTTTGTGATTCTCATCTCACTAGACAAGACTACGAGTATGATTCTTAGAATTACACTTTAAATAGATTAATACATAGATATAGTGTAAGTTTGAGTATGTTGAGATTGCTTTAGATGAGAACCGATTATAATTTCGTTAACTTGAGAATGAAGTTGAAGTTGTAGTGTAATTTCTTAACTTTGTAACTGCTGAATATTAGGCTATTTATAAAGAAGGTAGGGCCTTTCGAATCTTGGAGAACAAGCCAAAATACAAATGTTACCTATGATGCATAGGTACGGGTACGGTACCCGGTACGAGTACGGGTACCGGTACGTAATACGGCAAACTTTAAAAAATGAAGGTACGAGTACGTTGATATAAAACATCGAAAAAAGATTTTTTAAGTGAATTACTATCATTGTTGTAAAAATATGCTTAGAAAAAAAATCAATTTTAATAAAAAATAGTATAATACTATTTGTATTTTAATCATGTGTTTAACCACAATTCTATTATCATGTTGCTTTAGAGATTTACTTTTTTGGACCACCTCGTCGACTATTTTCATCAAAAGCAAGAGAGAGAATTGAAATACAATAAAAAAAAACAAAATAATTTTGGTTATTTTTCCGCCGCTCGTATGTTTTTGCTGCACCAACTACGGCAAATCAACTAAGTAAAAATGGGTACGGTTCGGTACGTACATTACGAGTACCGTACGCGTACCTGATACGGGTGCGTACCCGGTACCGGTACTTCTCTATGTTTGGAGTACCCATGCTTCAGAGAATGTTACTTACGTCCATTATGATGTGGACATGTTAATCTTAAAGAACAAGTCACTTGAGATTTATTTGATTTTGAAGTAGGATATCCCGTTTTGATTTTCTATTCTAAACATGATTATGAAGATTAACTTGTTTCTGAAGTTTGATCCATTGGCTATGAAGTAAAGATTTTGAAACTTTTGTTTTTGAAGTATTTAAGGATTTGATGTTGATTCTGAAATGCTTTTAATTTTGCATTGTGGATGATTATGATGTCATCAGCATATATGTTTATGATCTTGCAATGTTTGACTTTAACTTGGTTATAATATGATGATGTCAAATCTGAAGCGATTCTGATCTTAAAGTTTTTGTTTTTTTTTTAAATAATTTTAATAAGAAATCTTTTGATATCATACTCTAAAGAACATTAAAAATAAAACATATCATAATGATAAATGATCGTAATTCAATTAAGTTTGTTATCATAAAAACATCTTTTAAAAAAAGATTTTGTAATTTTTTTCTCAACATACACTACTTCGTACATGATAAAGATAATATACTAAACATATTGTTCTTTCTCTTTCATTTATACATTATTCTTAATCCATGTTTAGTGGTTAAATAATCTTATAGGAGCATTATGGAAAGAGAGTAATATTTGATGGTAGAGGTGGTGTGGATAGCAAAAATGGGGATAACCAATTATATATTTGATCGTGGAAGGATGATCCCATTCTCCATCAAGAGGCATGTCCCTTGTTGCTGTTAATTAAGGACCATTTCTTTTTCCACACTCGAAATCTAGTTCGAATTATAAAATCAAAAATGTTGTAGAGTATTGGAGGGTATTTTTAACATGTTTTTACATCTATCATGTCATGTATGACGCGTTTGATCCGTTAAAAAAAATAAGGAATATGACATGACAACTCTAGTTATATTTTATTGTAAATCTTTCAGGAACATGACAAATTAGAGGGAACGATACAACAAAAATTGAAATTATTGTCATCACTAAATCACATCACAACTTTTTATCTCTAATTACAAGTGGTGTAACATACCAAAACAACTTTTTTCCACCAAACATGGTATAACATAAAAAAAAAATTATCCATTACCATACAAAGTTTGTGATAAGCTATGTCTTAATTAATTAACTGGTGATCATATACTCATCCTACTCAACAACAACAACAACAACAGCGAGAAATTGATTCATATAAAATATTAGACACACGTTGCAAGCAAATGCATTGCGTCACTCTTCAAGTTTCCTTGTTCAAATTGTTCTATTCAATTCATCATCATCATCATCTTCAACTTCACAACCTCTTTCGTTAATTAATCAATCAATAATTAATCGAAACTCGATACCCCAAGTGTTTTCGATTACACTCTCATCACGATCTCTCTCTCTCTCTGAAGCTGCTCGCTCGTGTGGAAGATCGAGCAGTTTCAATCTCGATGAATTTCGTCTCTTGATCGATTCTCCATAACCATGTGGTTTTCCTTCTGGAGATCCAAAGATCGTTTTTCATTGGATCAACTCAGGTTTGTTTCTCATTGCCTCATAATTCATTAATCATTCAATTAATATAATTGCGTTTGTGTCTAAATTTTGTTATCCATTTTCTTTAGTAGAAATTTTGTTATGCATTGTTGTAATTTAAAATTTATATAATTTAGTGAAATAGTGAAACAAAAAAGAGAAGGTATAATTGGATAAACTAAATTTGTATGGTAGATACATGTCTATTTAGGATAATATAGTTGTTAGTTAGCACTATGGGACCGACACTTTTGATCGAAGGTGTGTCCAGTGTCTGGTCTTTCATGAGCAAACTAAGCATATTGGGACTGAATGTCATTTTATTAGTGAGAAAATTGTGTTTGGCGAGATTGCAACTTCATTTGTTGGTTCTACTAACGATCAATTGGCTGACGTTTTCACAAACATTCTTCAAGGACCAATGATAACTTACATATGTGACAAGTTTGATGCCTACAAGCTGTATGCTCCAGCTTGAGAGAGAGAGAGCTCGAGGGAGAGTGTTGGGATATGCACTAATTTAATTCTTTATTACTACCTCCGTTCCTTTTTAATTGTCACATTTTGACATTTTACACAAACCAAGACAAACTATAAATGTCACTACTTTTGATACAATAATTTATATTTTTACTATAATAACCTTATTCATTTAATATATCATCTCATATATTTCTCTCTCCATAATAAATAACTAAGGATAATATTGGTAAAACAATATTTAAAGTTGCATTGAACTTTGAAAGTGACAGTTAAAAAGGAACAAAAAATTTCTTCAAAAGTGACAATTAAAAAGGAACGGAGGGAGTATTAGATATGTGTTCTTCTTGGATATATATAATTGTGATTTTATTAGGATTTATATGTCATTGGTATAGTCTAGATTTATTAGTGATTGGTTTAGTCTAGATTTACTCCCTTAATTAGGGGATTCTCCTTGTCCGCAAGGCCAAGCTCATCTGACAATGTCGATATTGCTAAACTGGACACCTTCGCCGGGGTTCGAACCTGGGACCCCGCGGTTGTGTGAGTTTTAGGTGGTGCTTGCCACTCCGTCTACAGACAAAGAAAAAATAATATCAAGCTGACAGCTAATCTCTGAAGCTATTCAGTATAAATACTTTATTCTCAAGTTAGTTAGAATTGATGTTATGTTTTGTTTATTCGTTGAGTTTCCCTGCTGCCTTGTGGTGCTTAGGTACTTAGCTGATCAGTTGACAAAAGTTCAAATAGTTAATGAGGTTAACAAGGTAATAAAAATTCCATCTTATGATTTGAACTTTCTTTGACTTGTTTTCACGGTTTCCTCAATTTCTCAATTGTATTATTTGTGGTAGGATTTTGTTATTGAGGCACTGAGATCAATCGCGGAGTTGGTAACATATGGCGACCAACATGACCCAACCTTTTTTGAGTGAGATTCCGTTATGCTTATGCTCCTTGGTATAATTGTTTTAATGCTTGATATTTATATATCCTAGCTTGTGGCAGATTTTTCATGGAAAAGCAAGTTGTGGGGGATTTTGTACGTATTCTAAAACTTAGCAGGACTATCAGCATTCCACTTCAGTTGCTACAAACTGTTAGCATTATGATCCAAAACCTACAAAGTGAACATGCTATATGTAAGTTGATTGTCAAATGAAGTTCCCTTTTCCACAGTTACGTTATTTCCTACACTAGATGTAACAATGTTGATGGGCTTGATTTTATTCTTTATTGTTACTTTTGCAGACTATATGTTCAGTAATGAACATATGAACTACCTAATTACGTATTCATTTGATTTCCGCAATGAAGAGCTGCTGTCATACTATATATCTTTTTTAAGGTTCGTTTTAATGTATCCTACTAGTGTACAGAAGTTGATGATTACACTGCACAACCTCTGTTTTTTGTGTCCCTTTTTATAATTTTGCTAACTAGTCCTTTAATGTCTTATGGTCATCATTGAAGAGCAATAGGTGGGAAATTAAACAAGAATACTATTTCTCTGCTTGTGAAGACTCGTAATGTAAGTTTTCTGTTTTCCGAATGTTCTTGCTCTGTTAATGATTTAGATTATTAGCTTAACAGCGATTTGTATGATGTTCTTCCGTTGTACGACGTTCTTCCTAATCCTAACACTTGGACTTGGTTATAGACTTATTTATAGTTGATCTCATGTTTGTGGCTTAAAAATGGTAAAGGAGAGGATACTTGGTTTTGGTTATTTTTAGCTGTATTCCCGTGGTTATAGAAAGTGGTTGATATGAGTTTTATTGTACTTTGAGAAGACTTTGAAATTTTATTGCATCAGGAAAAAAGAAGAAATGAAAGAAAGGAGGAAAAAATTAACGGTTCTTTTTTATCTCTTAAAAATTAACAGTTTAAATTCAACTAAAGTCTGATATTTTGTGCAGTAGAGGCTGCCTATTGAAAAATTGTTAGTCCTGTAATCTAGGCAGTCCAATATTGTGAGATTCATAATTTTATGGATCAGTTAATTAATGAGCATCCCAGTCTTTCAAGTATAATTAACTTCTAATAATGTTCTTTACTGGGTAGAAGATGTCTGATAACTCTGCCTTTGTTTTTGAGATGCCCATATGTATTTACTGTACTTAACTATCCATTTAGGACGAAGTAGTTTCATTTCCTTTATATGTCGAGGCAATACGCTTTGCCTTTCATGAGGAGAGCATGATCCGCGCCGCTGTACGTGCTGTGACCCTTAATGTTTATCATGGTGAGATTTTTTCTGTTTTTTGGAGTCCGTTTTCTATGCTTTTTCAATTTCTTTCATAACTCAGTTATGTTATGATTAAAAATGTTTTTTTCTAATGTTTTTGTGTACTCAATTTTCAGTTGGAGATGACTCTGTTAATAGATATATAACTAGCGCACCTCACACAGATTACTTCTCAAATCTGGTTTCCTTTTTTAGGAAGCAGTGTATGGATTTAAACAGACTGATCTCTGAGACGCTGAAGTAAGACATACATATTTCTTAATTTACATATTACTTTCAGATTTTCTTGTTTCCTTAGAGAGTAATTATGGTTACTGATACAGAAATCCAGGCCCAGATTCAAACTCTACCGTTACTACTGCTGTAGATGAAATTGAGGATAATCTATATTACTTTAGTGATGTAATCTCTGCTGGAATTCCTGATGTTGAAAGGTTAATAACAGACAGCATTCTGATGCTTCTGATTTTTCCAGTCCTTCTTCCTTCCCTGAGGATAATGGCTGATAATGTATGAAACTTCACTTTATGGCTTTCTCTGTGTACGTCTCATTTATGCTATTCAACATGATCTTATTAATGTTTAGTAGCATGCTGACCAGGATATGCAAAGTGGTGTTGTGACTTCTCTTTACTTACTTTGTTGCATCTTGAGGATAGTCAAGATCAAAGATTTGGCAAATACAATAGTTGCTGCTCTTTATTACCCCTTAGAGTCCTTCACAAAATGTTATCGGGGTCAAGTCAATGGCTATATACCTGATCATGGTTTTACATCTGAAAGCGGCGGGATAGATAATGATAACCTTGCTGAGAATAGTACAAAATGCTTGGTGGTCGATGTGCCATGCTCATCTAGTTCTTCAGATTGTCATCCACAAAGTATCACCATGCTAAATAATGGTAGCAGTTCAAATGTGGCTTTGAGGTATTAGCCAATCTTTCCACATACTGATTTATATTTCATTTTCTGTTAATATTCTTATGTTAGATTGGGAACAGTGATTTTCATATTTCTTTTTCTGGTACAATGATCTTCATATTTCTGCGCTTTTGGAACTGTGACACATTAGTAAACATATCATGCCAACTTAAATAATCCGGTTCATACTTTTTACCAGTCATTTAAGTGAAAATATGTAACTTATATAGAAAAAGTAATTTAATAGTTATTTATTAGAAATTTTCATACATAGCCTTGATGATGGTGTTTTTGATTTTTGGCTGTTTGTTTCAAGGATTAAATTTACAATCCTGGGAATTTTATTCCTAGGAATCTTAATACTATTAAAGTGTTTGGTAAGTAATTTAAATTCCGAGGAATATTTTTAAATATATTTAATTAAAATTTGAAACAAAAAAATAAAGGAGTTAAAGTAGTGTGGGAGTGGGAAGTTGGGCTTTAATTTAAGGTTTCTCCTCTATCCTTACTCTTATGGACGGTATTAGTACCCTTTGTAGGTAGTGGCCACTAGCTAGTCACCTATCTCACACATGGCTACAGATTGACCACTAGTTGTTAAGGCTGTCTGTTATATATGAAAGAATTTGCAAGAGCGAAGTTCAAAATCCCTAGCTTCTGGTTTAGCCTCTGTCAAAGGGCTACCCTGTTTTAGGTTTCATTCTTGGGTGTCCAACTGTACACCTTTGTTTGAACTAGAGGCCGCCGATTCATAGTCCAACCAAGCGTCGTCGTCAGAGGATGTGTCACACGCTTTTACACTCAGTTTTTGTGTAACTGTCTCGTATAGCGTCCACACGCCACCTTCCCGCTATTAATTCACAATGCCACCTTTTCAGTTCGTCACGCTGGCTCATTTTGGTTTGTTTGGACCACTTCCAAGTGGGTCCCGCTTTTATGGTATGTTTCAGAGGTTTTTCGTTGCTGTTTTGGTCATGCCGCTGTGATTGTTCCCTATGATCTGTTTGTTCAGATTCCATGCCTTCTTGTGTGTCTCTGTTGTATGTTTTTTTTTCATCTTGTGGGTCCCACTTTGAGGGTTTTCCGCTGCTGTTTGAACGTTTTTACAGCTGTTCTGACCCTGTTTTAAATTTCTTGGTAGCCTCTGGTTCAATTTTCTTGTTGCCCACTTCACTCCAATGTTGTTCAAGGTTAATTTGGTACCCAGTTTGATGGCAGTCCAACAGGCTTCTTCTTTGGCCACTCTGACTCATTATGGTAACTTTATTGTTTGCCTATGTTATTCTGAGATCCCGTATTTAGATTTTGGTGCATATAGCTGGTAATTTCTCATCTATAATTTGTCCCCTAAACACCTCATAGCATTACCTTTCAATGGTTCTAAGGCATAGGCAACTGGAATTGGTCAAGGTTTGCCTCTTCCATCTCCGTCTCTTGACCCTTTAATTTGATTTTAGTTAATTAACTTACCCGCTCTCAGTTGTTTTGTAACATTTACTTCTGACTCCTGTATAGAGGATTGAAGTATGGGACACACGATTGGAACAAGATCTGAATCATGAGATTTCTTTTACCTTCAACCTCATTCACCCAGTGTTTATTGTTTATGCATCTCCAAATATCCTTCATTGTCTGCCGTGTCATCAATGTCTGGATAAGTTAAAAGTGTTGGTTCCTTATCTATAGAAATATGGTATTTGACAGAATGTTATAGCGTCATTTGATCCATGTAGCTGACCCCACTTAGTGGGACAAGGCTTGGTTGTTTTTGTTGTTGTTGTTAATATTTGATTTCTAAATTTCCCAGTCTCACTTTTTATCCTACCAAATAGAGAGAGTACATACTTTTTTCTTCTCTATTTCTCTCGTACCAAATAATACATAAAGTCACTATTTCTCATCTCTCTCGCTCTCTTTACATACTCATTCTGACCTCTTTCTCTCGTCTCATCTTCTTCACACATCCAATCAAAGCCTTAGGGTTCCTTCACCCTTTTAAAAATTAAGGGTGCTGAAGAAATATTGGGTACTTTTTTGAGTTGTGATTTAAAACTTTGTTTCCTGGACACCTGTTTTTTGTAGGCTAAGCATTATAATGCTACAATGACACTTCGTCAAGTTGTGGTTTAAAACTTAGCTTCTAGGATATGTACTTTGTTTCTGTTTTTTGTCATGATGTCTCTGATTGTTGTAGGGAAGTTTTGCTCGAATATGTAACTGGCGGGGCTGATGTACATGTTTTGGGTTCCTTGAGTGTGCTTGCCACTCTGCTGCAAACTAAAGGTTGTAAAATTGAATGTCTTTTTGCTTCACCATTGCGTTTATTTCTGTTTCCTTAATATATCTCGTTTTGTAGAACTTGATGAGTCAATGCTGGATGGGCTTGGAATTCTTCCACAACGCAAACAGCAAAAAAAGCTCTTACTGGTAAGTTGTATCAAGGATACACCTAGCTTGCATCTTGCCATTTTGGCCATTTTAAAATATGAGCATTTGACTGTTGACTTATGTTGCCCTTTGTCAATACGGTGAATCAGGTAGACTTTTACCTTCGATACAACAAATCCTCATACGACATACAAATTTATATTGTTCTTGCTAGGATCCTATCCCGCGTTCTATATTTTAAAATTTGCTATCCTTGTTAAGTGTGGCATTTCTTTAGCGTAGTTGCTTTGTGAATACGTTGAAGATACCTGATTCATCCAAGTGCCATTATTACTGTAACCTGTAAATTGAAAAAAAAAAAAAAATTCAAGAATTACTGTTAATAGTTTTGATGACACTGATTATTATCCACATAATTCTTGGATGTGATATTCTATAAATGTTGTTGAGGGTGGTGAGGAAGACTCCATTCAAGGCTGTGCGTTGATGGCAAGAAAGCTGTCTTGTGGATAGAACAAAAAAGGGGAACATTTGTTGATGGACATGAATAAAAATATGAAATGCTTGTAGAAATGAATTTGTCTCAATTAGGTTTTTGCCTGGGGCTTTTGTTGTAAGGAAATAAAGTTTGGATATGTGAGAACTTGATTTATATAATGTTAACAGTAAGATGGTATTCTGTTCTCTTTGTATGCTGGAAGAAACAATTAGAAGATTAGTGGAGACTTAAAAGGTTTGCTTAGGAAGGTTATTTCTGGATGGTTTATTAATTCTTTCCCTTTGCTATCGAAATAGGGATCATTTTAATAGGAGGAGGGGAAATAGCTCATAGTTTTATTCTAGGTCAAAAGAGGTAGAGGAAGACCTAGGAAAACTAGAAGAGAAACCATTAGAAAGGATTTAGAGGTCAATGAGTTGGATCCAAATATGGCTTAGGATAGAACACTATGGCGTAATTTGATCCAAGTAGCCGATCCCACTTAGCGGGATAAGTCTTGTTTGTTGTTGTTGAAGTGACTTGGTACTTATTTCAACTTTTGATTAATTCGGTCTACTTTTAGTATGCTATTTGATTTCCATTGCATGTTTGTGCAGCAAGCTTTGGTTGGCGAGGCTTCAGGGGAAGAACAACTTTTTTCTTCTGAAAGTAGCTTAACAAGAGATGGTATTGCATGTGGGCTTGATGTTTATCTTAATAAGATTAAGGTTTGCAATTTCCTCTATTTTCCAGTTTTAGTTGATGCCTTTTTCGCCTACTGTATAATTTTCACTTTTGCCTTCTTGAAGGCAAGCTTAGTTCTATCATATTCATCAATCAACTAGTTGGTTTGGTCATTAGATTTAAATAATATCTGATTATTATTTTCTTCCCTTGGTTTATTTTATATGAAGGTTTAAAAGATGTTTTGCTTGATGATGGCTTCCTTAGATTTTGCTTACCATGTTTTACAGGAGCAGTATGGTGTATCTTTTCAGCCTTCAAACGTGGTATCAAGCCCTCGTGTACCTAGATTTCAGGTACATTTTTATATTTGATAGTCTTATTGACATACTTTGTCGAAATAGTCAAATAGTTAAATCTATACTATATGGAATCCCCTAACTGCTTATGGGTAGGAACATCTTTTCATTTTTAGGTATTGGAAATGTAGTATTGACATATTTGACAATTACCATACCACCTAAACATCATGGTTGTCAAATTTTCTAGTAATCTCTGAATCATACATGTTTACAACTCTAGGTATTGAGATCAAGTAAATTGCTTAGAAAGTCGTTTATGTAAACTTGGGTACACTTGCATAGACTTGTATAGACTCGCGTAAAATTGCGAGTTTTAGGACAATTGAACGAGTCTACAACATAGCGAATATTTTTGCTGGACATGCTAAAATGACATTGGTTCAGTGTATTTGGAAAAACTCAAAATGCAATAGCTGCATGATCAAGCTCCTTAGTGCACAAACCATGTTAAGCGAGCTTCTGCTATCTACTCTTTAATGCCTGCTACACTAATATTCTCTTAAATGCATTTGTTCACATATATTATCCTGTTCCTCCAGTAACAGCTGCATTATTGTGCCTTTAACTAGTGTTTTTTCTTCCGCACTTCACCAATATTTGATACCGAAGTGGTGAAGAGCATTGTTGGTCAAAGGAACTAATAGATTGTATATATTATAAAATATAAAGTTTACCTATCAAAGGAACCATAATTCAAGTGATATGCTAGACTGATAATGCTACTTGGACCAGAATATTGTGGTTGATTTTAATAATAAAAATATAAGTATCTCCTAATGTGAACAAATAAAATAAAGTTTGGCAGTTCATGTGAACAAATTACCTGCCTGGTGTCGCTAACTTTACCATTTAGTTTATGCCATGATGTTCCAGATTCTATAGGATATGATTACAATGCTATAGTCAAATGGTTTTTATCATTCATGGTTTATGGTTTATCATTTATCCACGGTGACATTGCATTTTTTGATGGAATGTCAAGACAATCTTATTTTATCACTTGATGTTCAAATTTAGTAATCTTTTAATATATATGGGATGTTTTTTTCAGGTGCTCGATGCATTAGTGAGTCTCTTTTGCCGTTCTAATATATCTGCAGAGACACTATGGGATGGTGGTTGGCTTTTACGCCAGTTGCTTCCTTATAGTGAGTCAGAATTCAACAACCACCACCTGGAATTGTTGAAAGTAAGAACATACGATGCTTTAGTAGTGACACCGACACAAATATTAATGCATGCCCCTATACTCGCATATTGTTTACACATGTAGGAGGTCCACTTCTTTACTTAGAGTATTGAAGCAATTTTCAGGCGGGGCTGGCTTTGTGGTTCATGTGTCAATTTGTTTTATGTTTCTGTTGTTCTTCCAGATATATAACTTGCAAAAACTTGTTTTTTCCTGATATGAAATGATCGGGACTTGGTGTTATGGGGTGCCTAAGTCCAACATTGGGTAGTTGAATGGCTTTGTTATACCCCCTTGACAGCCAGCTATTAAGGGATTTATCCCTAAATTTTAGAAGGTTGACGTGGAATATCCAGAAAAAATGTTCTTTGATTTGCAAATGTAGTAGGTGTTCATAGCTTATAAGATGATCACTTGCAGTGAAGTATTTGGGCTAATGAGAGACATGAAATACTCCATTCAGTCCTTATTATAAGAAACCCTTATTTATTATGAGAGAATTTTAAAAATAAGTAAGTTGGTAGAATAAGAGTAATTAATAAAGGGGCATTCATGGAACAAATTTAAATTTATTGGTGTATTAAATGAAATCAACTATTTTAAGACGTTTTATTGGTCTTGATGAGTTAGGGTTTTGTTTCTTGTAATAAGGAGCGTAGGGAGTAATTAATAGTCAACTAATACAATAAATATATGGTTTTCGACATGAAATTACCATATTCCCTTTAGGTTATAGTCAATAATCATTAATCAAATGAGTCTAATATCTGTGCTACAGTAATCCCTTAATTTCAGTTGCATTTACTTTCCTCTCAGATTTCATACGAGAATTCGGCTTGTGCTCTTGAAAAGGAAGTTAAAGGTTTTTGGCCTGACCTTCTAGTTACTGTTCTTTGTGATGAGTGGAGAAAGTGCAAAAGAGGTGATTTTAATATTTCTTGTTGTGCCCAATGGATTTCTATGTTTGTGTGGCTTACTTATGTGCTTGAATTGTATAATTTTCTACCTCCAGCAATGGAGTCCTCATCCCCTCCAAAAGAACCTAAGTGCATGCTTTTTCCACCTCGGATGTTCTTTTCAGAAGGTAAGCTTGTAACCTTGTAGCTTTTCCAATATTTATTTATTTATTTTCGTTAGCTGGTTGTTATATCCAGACTCGAGAATAATAAGAAAGCTTTTAATTCTGTTTCTGTTGTTCCGACAGAAGATATACCTGAGGGATCATCATTTACTGCTGGAGAAAGAATGCACGAGTTGGTGAAGGTCTGCCTACACTTATTTATTGTCTTGTCTTGTTATATTATAAAACTGCATTGTTAATAACATGCTCATACAGTTGGATTTTCGTCCATTCTGATTCGTCATAGATTGCATACCTTTATAATGAAGTACTTTACATTGGTTTCCCTCTCTCTTGTAGGTATTTGTACTTCTGCACCAACTTCAAATATTCACTCACGGTAGAGCTTTGCCTGATCAACCTCTTATTTATCATTCTTGTGATCATCGTACGAATTCTCGAGCCCAGACTTCTGGACTTGCGGCAGTCCCAAAGCCAGGCACTGAAATGAACCTCGGTAACTGTTCTGAATTACGAATTTGTGTATTCTCTCATGACTGGTTTTTTTAATATATTAAGCTTATTGTTACCTAAATACTTATTTATAACTTTGCTTTGTATGTTGTCAAAGAAACATCAAGTACTGATAAATACCTCACTTATGATATTTACCATAACAAGAGTTATCAATCCCAGATAGCCGCATATAGTGGACAGCCTAAAAATGCTATAGTGGGATAGAACGAGCATAGCGGAATGACTGTTATTCAAAAAAAAAAAATTATACATATTCCCTTCAGTCTTTTATAAGAAAAAAGATTAGATCACAAAGATCAAGGATGCACATTCAAGAGAGTTGATGCTAATTTTTTTTTCTTTCAAACATGCCCCTAACAATCATTAAATGAAATGAAACCCACTTGCACAGGGAAGATCAATCTTGGTCAAATAAAACGCACAATAAAATAGGGGGTATAGAAGGAAATTAAAAAAATTAATACACTTAAAAAGTGTTGTCTTATATTTTAATTTAGGACAAAAAAATAACCTATCTGTCTCTTATTTACCACCTGCAGTTAATGCTGTGCCTTGTAGAATTGCTTTCGAGAGGGGCAAAGAGCGCCATTTTTGCTTTCTAGCAGTCTCTGTAGGAACTTCTGGTTGGCTTGTGCTTGCAGAAGAATTGCCTCTGAAGAAGCCGTATGGAGTTGTTCGGGTTGCTGCACCTTTGGCTGGGTGCAATGTATGTATAGTTGTCTTCTACCTTGCATCTTAATCTTGAAACAAGTAGTTCTGTTAGCTGACAATTATACACATTAATGTTTGTTTCCACGCCGAAAGAATCCATGAATGCAATTTAAATAAACCGAATGTTACAATTATTTTTACTTTGAAGTTTGATCAGTCAGTGTATAGTGATATTACAATAACTTCTGTCATTCTTTAGCCCAGGGTTGACGATAAGCATTCAAAATGGTTACACCTGCGGATCCGACCTTCGGCTTTACCTTTTCTGGATCCTATCAAGTACAATCGACATGGGAAGTTAAAGACAAAAGCTTTTGTTGATGGAAGATGGATATTGGCGTTCAGGGACGAGGAGTCTTGCAAAAATGCTTTTCTCATGATCCGTGAAGAGATTAATTATCTATGCGACGAGGTTCATAGAAGAATAAAACCTTTGCTCAAGCTTGAAACCGTGCTAGACATATCAAGCTCGTCTGCTCCTGTTTCAGAGGATTCCTCTTCACATACAACACCTCCCGATTCATTTTAAGTCTTTGACTTAACTTATAATAATAGGCTGTTTACTCCAGGGGTGGGAAATTATTAAATCTGTCACCCTTTTGTATATGCTCCCAAAATACATACCAGATTTGTAGATTAGAAATTGTGGCTTAGTGTCATTCTTTTTGTATACTAGTCTTTTCTTTCCTGATTTGTAAATTTACCCTTTTGTCTCATTCTTTAGGAGCTCTAACCTAGGCCCTATATTTTTCTTTTATGTTATACATTATTTGTAAGCTCTGTAACAAATGTAAATTTGAGGGAACTCCATAAAGAGTTTTTTTCCTCCTTGTTCAGACAAGTGTCATTTTTGTTGTTTCTATGTGTTATTTCTGATTATATTGATTATACAATAATGGAAGCTTTTCACTTTTACTTCTATTGTCCTGTGTGATTGTCTTTTATGTGTTTCCCAGTGCTAATGAGTAATGACTAGTATTTTATAATTTTTAACCTCCCCGTAGTTATTTGTTGAGTGATGTAAACAATCTCACACATTTGCATTGTTTTCATCATTCGATTACAGTTAGTTCTATTTTGTTTCCTACAGCTATATTCTAATTCTGTTTTCTGGTGATTTCATTTCAACGAACTGCATGGAATAATTTCCACTCTTTTTAATCATTTCTGCATTATTCCATGCCCATCCACCTTACATTATTTTGTCTTTAGCAAAGAATTACTCTTTAATATGATGATTCGATTGTAATTTTTTTTTTAATTATCTGTAAGAGCTTAAATTCTTCCTATATTCTGTAAAATCTTAATATGTGAACACTGAGCATTTTGCATTAGCAAGTTTTTGTTAGAGTCTCATCCTAGTTACACGCAAAAAAGTACGAAATTCTGACTAGTTTTTGAGAAAAAGGTGTAACTTCAAGTCCTAACAAAATAAGAAAGGCCATGTAAATCCCTCACAAAATAAGGAAAACTCATTTTAGTCTCTCTAAATTAAATTCAATAGTAAAAATCGAGTGGTATGAGTAAACTGAGATTTTGATCCCCTCAATAGATAAAGAAGAAAAGAGGAAAAAGAAGATAAAATTTTCTGATTAAAGATTTTAAAAATTATGAGGACGAAATTGTTCCCAAAACTTACCGTTGTAAGGACTTAACTGCCCTTGTCATTCTTCTTAATTCCACATGGTGTCACCCAAATGACAAGTAGAACTCCATATCAGCACTGTCAGAGTTCAACAACGCAAAAAAGAATTGTTGCATGAAAAATTTGATAGAATGAATAAAGTGCTTTGGTTTAATAAGAGGCAAGAAATTTCGTTATTTTTTTCCACCTAGATTAAATGAAGTTCCATATTTTTGTGAGAAACAATTAAAACTTGATTTTTTTTTTCACTCTACTTTCTCAAATACTATATAGTATATACATTATTTATAAAATAAAGATCACCAGCACTACGTGCGTTTCTTTTTCCACCATAAGAAATTGAAGCACTACGGTTGTAATGATTTCAGGGTTATTGGGTTTACGTCTTTTAGGTTTTTTTTTAACTTTACTTTCAAAAGGCTCTTAATTAATTGCATAGTCTACTGTGATATGATGGATGATTGCGTTACAACAACTATATCATTGCAAACTTTTATTTCCATCCAACTAAACACCAATTGATAGCTCTTTTGAAAGATAATGATTTGTTTAGGAGTTAGAAGGAGAAGAAAGAAAGGAAAGGACTTTGGGCGAGAGAGGAGGGAACGGAGAGAGTGTTTTCATAGAGAACAAGAAAAGAATGTTTATAAATAATACATTTAGAGTGTGTTTGGATGAGGTAATTAAGAAATTTTGAAGAATTTAGAATTCTAAGCAATTTAAATGATTCAATTAAATTGACTTCATTTCTAAATATTATTGTTTGGATTGAGTAATCAAAAATTTCATTGTCATATTTCTGGGAAACTTTTATAAATTATATTTTTTTGGGCCAAATTTGAAAATTGGGATTAGGGGTCAATTTGTAAGTTTCAAAAAATTTGAGGGGTCAATTTATAATTTTAAATAAGTTGAGGGGTAAATTTGTAATTTTCAAAAAATATTAGGGGTCAAAATGCAATTTTTTATAAATTTATTGGGGTCAATTTGAAAATTTTGGAAAATTTGAGGACCAAAATGCAAAATTTGAAAATTATAAGAATGAAGAAATTTGAAATTCTTAACTATTAGGTATCATTTGAAATTCTCTAAATTTAACTTGAACAAAATACTTCATAAATTTCCATCATTTTGAAAATTCTCCATATTATTATCCAAACAATGGAATTGATCTAAAAGTATTTGAATTCCCTCAAAACATTACATTACCTCAAAACATTCCCCCATCCAAACACACTCTTAATGAGAAAAGAGTGTTTTTATAGAGAAAGAAAGATGAAAATAATTTGAAGAATTTGTTCAAGCCCTCTGCAATCCTTCACCAATATAATTTTTTGAGTTTTCCCATATTAAAATATTTTGTATTATGAATGAAGAAAACTAAATCCTTCGTTTAATTTGAAAACTATCCTTTCTTCACTATCCGTTTTTTTTTTTTAAGTCCTAAACTCTCAAATAGAGATTAAGAGAATTTGCTGGACTGGAGCCAACAAGGTCCTCCGAAATTTTCTCTTAATAGTTTTATGGAGAAAAACAAACGTTCCAAGGGAGGGTTTATCATCTACCTCCTATTCTTCTTTTCTTTCTCCCAAAATCCTTTCTCTCTAAAATCATAAAAGACATGGAAAGTAGTTAATCTAAATCCATTAACTAGAGCTAATTAGGTTTTAAGACTCTGGTCATATAAAAATCTATTCATGATATCTTAAAAATCGATTTCTACGATGCTTAAGGAATTTCATGACTTTTGACACTAAAAAATCGATTTTTGAAATCCTAAAAATTGATTTATGTAATTAACATGATTTTATCACTTAAAATCATTTTATTATCATCATTAACCAATAACCTATAACCTAAGATCCGAATCCCCACTTAAGTATTTTCTAATTATTCAACTTCTGAATTGATTTTTTCTAAGCCAAAAATAGATTATTCTAATCAGTTTTCTATAAGCCTCAAAGTTCATTGTAAAAATCGATTTTTCTAATCTAAAAATTGATTTCCCATGTTCTTTTTCACACTCTCGAGTTACCAATTTCCATCCCAAAAATCGTTTCTTATAGTCATGAAATCAATTTCTGTATCCAGAAACAATTCAAAACTCAACGGATTCATACAACAATCATCATAAATCACATTCATATTGACATCACACGAATTACATGCATTAACTCAGAATTTAACACATTAATTTTAAACAATATACATTTGACATATAAACACATAACCATTAATAAACATAGTACATATATAGAATTTAAGGTTAAGTAAGTTTATGGTCGTTATAAATATCATAAATTGGGGTTTTAGTCTCTAAAAAATTTCAGCAAGTTTTGGTCCTCCAAATATTTTCCGTTACAACTTTTGATCCATATTTTTAAGTTGACTCATAGGTACCCTTCACATTTTTGAATGAATATTTACAGAGATGTTTAAAATACTATAAGAATTTCTCACACAAAAATTTAGAATTTTTAACAAAACATGAATTAAATATGACTTCTTAAGTGCTAATAACTTAAAAGTATAAAATCCGTGTACACTTCGGATTATAAAATCCGAACTTCAACAATATTGTTTCAATTTTAATCCGAACAGGTTCAGTGCTCAGAGAAAAAAAATTCGAACTCAAAGGCTTGCATGCAGAGGGAATGAGACCTAATATTCAATTTGGTGTTTGATAAAACTTCAAATGTGATGATTTTGAGAGAAAAAAAAACTCCAAGATTGGACCAATTTATGGGTTTCGGATTTCGGGATAAGGGAGACAGAGAGAAAATAAAACTATAAAATGAGAGAAGTTGCTCCTCTTGCCTATATATATCAAAATGTTTCGAAATTTATATTCCGAATTGGTTTTCGAATTTTAAAATCCAAAAGACATTTTAAAAAAATAATAGGACATGGAAGAACCTCTCAAGGTGGAAAAAGTAATAACATGTTTTTTTTCCATATCCATGTAAGTTTGTTGCTGCGGTCCATTATTATCAATGGGCCACATTGTAATTCAAATATAATGAGGGGATATCTATCATTCAACTATGATGGAATAACTTTACATAATTAAAACAGCAAGACACTCAAGTACTTTTCTCTAAAAAAGTATAAAATGTTACGATCATACATCTTAAACCTAACGCAGAAAATCAAAGTCATGATGGTGTTCTAAGAATGGAAGACATGACCCACATTCGCCGTTCAATCATACACACTTTAAGGTCAAACAAATTATAAAGAATATTTGAAGAAATAAATTTGGAACTGTAAAGTGTCTATGTCTTGTAGTGGAGTCTTGTTTTTGGTTTTCATTGGGTTGGTGTATATATATTTGTGCATGGCCTAAGATAAGATGATGAATGATGATCAATATAATTAACTAACAAATAATAAGCTATACAAATTGAAATAATTGAAGATTCAGAAGTAAGATATATAATTTTAAAATAAATCAAGTAGGATTTAGAAATTTAATAACTTAATGCTATTATAAGGACACAAACATCACTTTGATTTTCTATATGATGTATCTCTTCAATCTCATGTTTTAAATTGCATTGTTTACATTACGAACATGTTTTAATAACTTTTCAAATATATATATCACAAGTTTTTGGTATCTCCAAACTAATGAACTTATTAGTGTTCCATACGAGCCAACTATGTCACAATTGAAGCATAATAGAGTTGATTAATGATACATTTTTTTTTCTCATAATAACAATATAAACAGCTTATACTCATCCAAATTTGGATTAATATTCTATGAACAAAAATTAGAAACAAAATATAAAACAGGAGATCTTACACATGAATATTTTGTAGTAGTTCAAACGAAGTGTTCAAAATCTGGATGGCATCAAAATCTTGCTAGCACATTTTTCTGTTCTTGTTCTGTCATTAATTGGTTCATCAAATTGATGAATTGACTATATGATGCTTGCTGAATAGAGGATTAAAAATGGTGCTTTCTATGAATAAATAGTGCATTAAAAATGGATCAAAGATATTTCACCATATATTATATTTTTTTTCTTCTCTAAAATATCTCAACAAACATCTGCATTGATGGTATTTGATTGAATAACATATAGTTAAGCCTTCACTAGACATGACCAAGTATTTGCATACATACAATCATCATCTTTAACTTCATTTTTTTTTTGCTATTTGTGTTATTATACTTTATCAACTATTGCACCTTAACATTTAAATAAAAACTCATTACAATCAGGTCTAGCGCAAATGGTTAGCGCACATAGTGTGTGAGTGTTGTAAACTCCGAGATCCTAATTTCGATTACTACTTATTAAAAACAAATCATCAATGGCATTACAAGATGATGCTCATGATTGTAAAGAGTACAGACAAAAAAAAAGGTAAGAAATGGTTAACAAAAAAAGGATAAAAATGCATAAGAAAAGCAAACACATTCTATAATGAAAATTAGAAGTTACACAAAAGGTACCTATTACTTGCATTTTACATCTTCTCACCCCCACTACTAACCAAAGTCAGTGATATGATCAATCCATTAAGTAGTTAACAATTTGGATATTTTTAGGCAAACATGAACCCATAAACCCACTATCCCATTTTCTATCCTCTTTACCACCCCAACAAAGTGTATAAACTATACCATTTTTACCCCCACCATTAACCCTCTCTAAACTTGTTTGAAAAATGCCTTTTAGCCATTTCTCAAACATGTTGTTAGTAAAAGAACCACACCCTACACCAATTTCCTCTATCACCTTATCTTGTACACTAAATTTTACATTCCCAAAAACATCCTCAAATGACTCTTTTACCCTTGACATAAACATCTGTGTCTTTTCCTTGTTCTTAGCTGGACTTTGATTGAACTCAAACAGATTCTCAATTGAGTCTAGTGACTCATTTGAGTTCAAATGTTCTCCTAATGTTTCTCTTGTCAAATCACTTGAAATTGGACTATTTTCACCCTCATCATTATCATCATAATCTTCTTCTTCATCAGCTTTCATGTTCAAGTCAAGTGTGTTGTTGAAGCTTGATTGTCTTGAAAAAGAAAATTCTATCTTCTTGTTCCCTTCATTTTCTTCCATCCTTGGAATTTTGATCTTGCTAAACAAGTCAAGTTCAGCACTTCTTTTATTACCTAAACAAGGTGATTTTGATGATGATGAAGATGGCGATAACTCCAAAGTTGATTTTTTCTCAGTTTCACTAACCTTCAAAACCAACTTCATCACTGAATCCTTCTTCTGATCTTCATTGACAATACTGCCACCATTGGACAATATGAATATTTTTTGGCCTGAAGTTCCAAACTTTGCAATCTCAAATTCATCAGCAAGCATTTTCCTTAAAAGGGTATCACCAAAATCAACATTTTCAACCAAAACAACAAACTTTTCATGGTTTTTCAATGGCCCAACAACCATTTCAGAAAAGGGTGTCTCTGAATTCTCTCTCTTCATCATATCCATGTGAGAAAACATTTCAACTGATCCAAACACTGATTCTGCAATTGCAAGTGCCAACCTTTTTTTCCCAACAGAATCATTTCCTTGCAAAAACAACCAAGTAGCACATTCCTTTGATGATTTGGAATCAACCAAAGCTTCTGCTATTGAACTAACTGTTTCATATTGCCATGGAACATTCTCCTGCAACACTTTACAAATATTATCTCTTTGCAGTGTTAAATTTTCCATCTTTTTCTGATCTGAACCACTGAATGTTGAATTTCCAAGTGCAAGAGTTGTCTTAATTACTTCTTTAGTACCTTCCATACCCTTAAGAGAATCCAATTCCAAGGTTGTTGTTACTTGATTTTTCTGTGCTTTTTCATCATTGAAGTTGAACTCAATGGTGCATGATTGTTGTCCACGCCGGAATCGAGGTATAAGGTTTGAGCTATAAGCTGGTTTGGTTACAGAATCAGCAAAAGATATTGAACTTGATGTATCTGGCAAGGTACTACTACCTTGGTTTGGCCAATACGGGTATGATGAATTATAAGGGTAGATCTTAGCATTTGAACTGTGATTGTTGCTCCAATGGTTTTGAGGTCGTTTGTTCTGGTGGAGACATTGGCACAGTCTGTTCCACTTTTTGTTCAACTGGGTTAATTCATCCTGAAAAAACATTGAATTCTTCATAAGCCACTATTTCAAACATACACCAAGTCAAAAATCACATAAGATCATTATTAGATCTATATCACATAGTTCATAATATGGGATTGTATCTTATAATCAATAATCAATTTTGATGAAGTCAAAATAATGAAGATTAAAATGTTTCAACTAGGATATTATAAATGTATGGTTTCTCAGTTGGGCATAACTCGTATCCAAATAAATGTGTGTTTGTGACACTAGATTAAGATTTGATGCAATAAATGTGTGACACATTAATTAATCTAGATCGGTTTGATCTCAAATCAACGGTGTAAATTATTTAAAAATGATTTGATGAAAGTTTAACATGAGTCGACCGATCTTAAATCATTGGTTAAGATAAATTAATGTGTGCACATTTTAATGCGTAATTATAATTAAGTGTTGTTTTGTATATGAGATAAATCTTTTTAGGAATTAGCTTTTTTAGTCTTTTGTATTCTTGTACAAGTTAGGAAAAAAAGATAAAATTTTGCTACCTTCTGACGTGCTTCGGTGCTATGAGACTGAAGCCATGAAGGCAACAGATTCTTCTGGCCTGGTTTGAACAATTGAGCTTCTTTTTCATAATTGGAGGCACACTCTTCACAACAATTAAGCTTCTCATGTTCCTCCTTGTTGCTAAAGAACTTTGATTCCAATATAGGAGAAGGGTATTGAGAGATGCTCATTTTTGAATCATGCACACTGCAAATTGAGTAGCAAGCTCCAATTAGCATCCAAAATTAAACAAATACACACTTTTTGAGTTTTTAATATAATCTTCATCATCATAGTATGAACACAGACATACACAAACATGTCGACACCAATAATATTTTGAGAAAGTTAAATAGTTTAATACACAATATATTGGTCTTAAAAACCGACTATGTCAGATGAGCACGTTATATTTTAGCTTTTAATTTTTACTATTCCAATCGCTAACAAGTGCCCTTAATCTAAGAACACTTGTCAAGGATTCAAAAAAGGAAATAATTATTAAATTTCATGTAGAAAAAGTTGTTTTTTAAACTTTCAACAAATTGAATACACAATTTCCAAGATAAAGTTACTACTTTAAATTTTTCATCAAGTGCTCCTCTTAGGACACTTGTTAGCATTTTTCATAACTTAATTATTACTTCCTCCGTTCCTTTTTAATTGTCACTTTTGAAGAAATTTTTTGTTCCTTTTTAACTGTCACTTTCAAAGTTCAATGCAACTTTAAATATTGTTTTACCAATATTATCCTTAGTTATTTATTATGGAGAGAGAAATATATGAGATGATATATTAAATGAATAAGGTTATTATAGTAAAAATATAAATTATTGTATCAAAAGTAGTGACATTTATAGTTTGTCTTGGTTTGTGTAAAATGTCAAAATGTGACAATTAAAAAGGAACGGAGGTAGTATCACACTCTTAGCTTAATACCTTTGAAAATGTTGCTATAAAATAATATTTAAGAGAATGAAACGTTGGAAATAGAACATATTTGCAAAAATATATATGCAATGTTTTTACTTTATGATTTTGCTTTTGGTAAAGTATAGTACCTTGTACAAAACATCATGTGAATCCGTAATGTCTAAAGAGGTTTTGTTTATATACTGACAAAACAAAGTGAAGCAGAAAGGCACTGCTTCACGTCTACCTTACCTTACCAACCAACAATGCTTTTCACAGTGCCTTCTGCCATATAGTTCAGAATACCGTACATACTTAGCAACAAATTGCAAAACAAATTAACCTTTCACATAAAGAGTTATCATGCTTCATAAACTTTTGTATTTCCATATTTTTATTTCCTTCTACTTGTTTATTTGTTTTCATATTTTAAAAAAAAATTATAAAGTAATTACTTGATTGAAATTTAATCAAGATACTTGAATAATAAAACCATCATTTTTGTATTATTTTAGTGTTCTAGGTGTCGTTATATTATTACCTCACTATAACGAAATTATAAAAACATCCTTAAATGTGTTTTGTTAGTAATTTCATGAATCAAATATACATACATCTCATGATAAAATTAATTCATGAAAGAAAATTGTTGTCAATTGTCGGTATAGTCATTAAATGTATCAAAATTATAAAACTATCCATGATAAATTTATGCTCCAAAATAATTAACGAAAGACACGTCCTAACTTAAAATTAAACAACAACCAAAAGGCAAATTAAACTAAATAACAAAATACACCTTAATATATGTTTTTTTTAATCTTTTTATTTTGATAAATACATAGACTAAAGTACCAAAAAGGACTATTTATTTTTAAAAAAATGATTAAGCTAATAAGAGATTATTTAATGAATTACCTTGATGAATGAAGACTCAAACCAAGTCCACCAGATGGAACAGAAACAGCTTGAAGACACCATTGATTCTCAAAAGTTGGTACTCTCATTTGACACCTCATGTAAGTTTGATAACTAGCTGTTGCAACAAGCCAAATCTTACCATTCTTGTTCCCTTCTTCACCAAACAACTTTCCTATTTCTTCCACAACATAATCAACAACATTATAACTATAACTAACCTCTTTTTCATTCAAACTTCCATCATTATCATCCACTATCCACTTCAAATCTCCAACGTAAAAAACAGCTCCAACACCTAATGCAACATAATCACTAACCTTCCTTTTCAATACTCTAATAACATTCATTTCAACTTCTTCCTTTTTCATATACTTCAAAGAAACTGAACTAAGACCATGAAACTTCACAAAATGAGTTGTTTTCAACTCATCAGGTACTTCACCTCTTTCAAATCTTTTCATTATCTCACAAACTAGTCCTTCAGTTAAAGAAACTGTATCACCAACTATCACAGTATTTTTCTTCTTCTTCTTCCTCAAAAGAACATCAAAAACAAGTTTAATATCTTCCTTATTAGACTCAGAAGATTTCAAGAAAGGATGATATACTTGTTCTTTCTTCTGTGGAGAAAAGAGAACAGAACCATAACCATAAGAACTCAAAAAATGGTTATGACTAAGAGAAGGTGAACAATGAAAAACAGAAGAGTTTAAAGTTGAAGAGTTTTCCAAATTGTTTTTAACAGAAGGACTAGAAAAACCAGCTTCTCTCATAACTCTACTAACAGAAGGGTCATCAAGAATGGAAAGAATAAGCTGATCAAGTTCAACTTTAACACTCAAAAGTGGTTGCTGCTGCTGTTGGTTTTGCTCAATACACCCCCTTCTTTGATGAGCTTGAGCTCTTTTAAGAGCAGCAATGAGTGCATTAGAAAGTGAAGGAACATGTTGTTGTTGAAGCAAAGGTGAAGTAGTTGTTGTTGGAAGTCTATTAAGAGCAACATTGAAGCAAAGTTCAAGAGCTCTACATTGAAGAGGATGATTATTTTGTTGTTGAGATTTGAGACATGCATTTCTTAAAGAAGAAGATGGTAAACTCAAGAGTGTAGCAGCAACGTGAAGAGGTGTGATTTGTGCATGGCCTCTTCTACGTGCTAAGCCTAGAGAGTGCTTCAAGATTGAAGCAGCCTCGGCTGTTAGTGTCTCTTGCAATGTATAAGCTCCTGAGCGCATTACAATTTGCTATACCCACCCCCACACCACCCCCCCTTTTGAAACTAAGCTTTCTTCACTACTACCAACTTCTTTTTTTGTTTTTCTCTTATTTTTCTTTTCCTCTCTCCACCACCACACCCCCTTGTGTTTTTCCTAATGTGAAGTTTGTACCTACAAACTTGGTATATTTCCTCTTGTGAGAATAGAGGAAATTTGAAGAAGAAAAAAAGTTTTAAGGGTTTGAAAGATGAGAAGAGTGAAGTGAAGAGAGAATGATAGGTTTTTTTTTTTTAGAGAGAAAGAGAGTGTAGTTAAGATTTAGAAATACAAGACTAGGCCTCACCTCTTCTTTATACATCTTTGTTGCTCATTATTTTTTAATTTTTTTACTTTTACCTTTTACTTTTGCTTAATTCTCTTTTGGTTATAGTTTAAAGAAGCATCTTTTTCTTAACTTTTTATTCCACTTCATTACTCTCTCTCTCTCTCTCTCTCTCTCTCTATATATATATATATTAAATTAAGTTTATTGCTATAGAGACAACAGTCCATACCAATCTTTTTTTTGAAAAGGCAATTTGTACTAATCTAAATATGTGTACCTTTTAAAAATGCAATGATGTATTCTTTGATAATGTCTAAATATAATACATTCATTTCATTTTTTTAAAATGGATTGTGTTTTCTTCCATAACTATTTCACTCTTTTGGACCTAAATTATTAAAAGCAAATAAATTGGACTAATGCACATCTTTGTAGAATTTGATAAGTATATATTATATGTGCTTGATTACAGAAGGGTGAAGAGAAGCTGTAGATTGCAGGCAGTAACCTGTTAGTTCTGCAAATAGCAATATGCATGCATGTTGGTCATTATTGTGAAATAACAAAGAGGTAAAAAAAACTATTTGATTCCATTGATTAACTAATTAATTAATTAGATGAGATATAGTTAAGATTGTTTATGTATGTTGTAACATTTGTGAAGAAACTAGAGAATAAAACAATGGGGGACCCCACAATTCAAAATTATAAGTTGGAGTCACAAAGCTTCCCTCCTTACACATCATCCTTTGAATAGGGAGACAACCCGATCAGAGATTCAAAAAAAGGAGAAAAGTGGAAAGGTGAAATAAAAAACGGTGTGATCAAAATGTAAAGAAACAAAAGCAAAAAGCGACAAATTAATAGGACTATTATTTAATTAAATTAAATATAAGCAAAGAATATAACTCATGTTTGATACACTTAAATATAAGAAAATTTTAACTAATTTTATATATTTAATCATAACATTTCAAAAATACTCAAGTAAGATTCTCATAAAACAAATTTTCATAAAATATCAAATGAAGAGAAATCATAGTTTTTTTTTGTGTAAATCTAATATTCTATATACATATAGTTGTGTAAACTAATTCTTCGAGTTGATAAATCTACAATAGACGGCAAAACTTTATTTCAAGAGTTTTGACGTTGTTGTATTTTAAAAATTGGATTCAAATTCACATCATTTGATTTAGTGCTTGTTTGGTATTTGGGTGAGTTTTGTAGAAACGGTAGTTTGTTGAGTATTAATATTAATATTTTTTCATTTTTTTTTTATCTTTTTGTTTTAAGTTAAATAGAGGACTATATAGGACTATGTACATCAATAAAACTAGCTTGTTTGTATTGTAAAAGAGTGATAAAAAAAGAGCTCTCTCTCTCTCTCTAAACTCTCTCCACGCCAATCCTCGTAGAGAGACAGCATTTTATTCCCCAAGTACCCAAAAAGCAACTCTCTGTCTCCTATCCTTTATTGCATTATTGGTTAGCTCTTTTTCACCTCACTATCTCTCTCTTATTGCAAACAAACTGCAATCACCTTTTCTATATTAATCTCTTCTAATTTCCAACAATCCATTTTTTTAAAACCTTTTGTGTTGCCAAATAAAGGAAACACAACTGATATATACTGTTATAATAATTCATACTCTTTTGTGTTCCCATTTCATTTATACAAAACTGATGCTTCATTTTGTTTTTTCTTGTAAGCCAGAAAACATTTTTGTAAGACATTAATTATAAACTTTCAGTGTTTTCACTTTTTGACTAGCTACTTTTTTACCCCCAAACCTATTATTGCTAATATAAATATATTATTTTATTTGTCTATATTTCTTTCTTTGCTTTCTAAGTTCCATTTTATTTTTATTTTTTGGGATTTGAGATGGAAGATTTACTTTATCCTCACTATTTTAGATTCTTATCTAGACGAATGAAAGGTTGCTAGGGTCTCTGTTGGGAAAAACGATGTCAAGAACAAAGTATAACGGTAAAAGGAATGGGAAAAAAAAAAAGAAGAACAACAATGATTGGTTATAACTGCTATTCTTTACTTTCTCTTAAAACAAGATTACAAGCGTTACAAGAATAACAAATAACCCTCTCACCCTAAATTAGGATTAGCCGTATTAGGGTTTTCCGTCACGTCTAAGATGAGAGACTAGTATGCTATTTATAATAAACCTAACATACTAACTAATGGGCTTTTTCACAATTACCCATTACAAGCTAACTTAGGGTACAAGCTAACTTAAACAATTGGACATAACAAACCGGCCCAATTCGATATGCTAACAAACCTAGCAATATCCACTAATGCATGTTAGAACAACTTCGACTACAACATGCACTACTTCGACAGCAGCATGCGAACAGTCTTCGACCTCATGCTTCGATCCCTGTCGAACCAGAAGCTACCCTAGAGTTCGTTCCAATATCTCACAAATCTCCACCTTGGAACAAACTCTAAAATCAATGAACCAGCTAGCTTTCTTCTTGCAGCTTTATCAACTGCATACAGTGGAAAAACTTGCAACTTGGCAATGTCTTGGTGATCATATCAGCAGCGTTGTGATCTGTCGAAACCTTCAGCACTTGGACTTCTCCACGCTCGATTACTCCTCTGACGAAATGCAGCCTCACATCAATGTGCTTCGTTCGCTCATGATAGGCTGAATTCTTCGACAGGTGTATTGCACTTTGACTATCACATTTAACAGTGATACTTCGACCTTGAAGTTTCAGCTCCTTAGCAAAACCTTCAAGCCACAATGCTTCTTTCACAGCTTCAGTGAGGGCAATATACTCCGCTTCAGTAGTTGACAATGCTACAACCTTCTGAAGTGTTGCTTTCCAACTAATTGCTGTGCCAAACATAGTGAAAACATATCCAGAAATAGATTTTCTGGAATCCATACAGCCTGCATAATCAGAGTCGACATATCCTTCGATTACTGCTTTACTATCTTCACCCAAGGCTCCACCATAAATCAGGACTCTGTTCAGAGACCCATTTATGTACCTTAGAATCCACTTCAATGCTTGCCAGTGAGCCTTTCCAGGATTCGACATGTACCTGCTTACAAGACTTACTGCATATGCTATGTCAGGTCTAGTACAAACCATAGCATACATCAAAGAACCTACTATATTAGCATATGGAATGCTATTCATATAAGCTCTTTCGTCATCAGTACTGGGACACTGATCTATACTCAGCTTGAATTGAGGGTTTGTCGGAGTCACAACAGGCTTCGAATTCGACATACCAAACTTGTAGAGAATCTTCCGTAGGTATGCCTCTTGAGATAAGCATAATTTCGACTGCTTTCGATCTCTTCGAATGTCAATCCCAAGAATCCTGGATGCAGCTCCCAGATCCTTCATGTCGAATTCCTTATTGAGTTCAGCCTTCACCCTCATTACATCTTCGACATTGTTGCTTGCTATGAGAATATCATCCACATAGAGTAACAGAATAACAAATGAATTACCAGGTCGAAATCTGAAGTAAACACAGTGGTCGAACTGACTTCTGATGAAACTTATCCGTGCCATGAACTTGTCGAACCTCCTATTCCACTGTCGAGGAGATTGTTTCAGTCCATATAAAGATCTCTGTAGTTTGCACACATAATCTTCCTTCCCCTTTTCGACATACCCTTCAGGTTGCCTCATCAGGATTGTTTCATCTAGATCACCATACAAGAACGCAGTCTTTACATCCATTTGTTCCAGTTCAAGGTCGAACTGTGCCACCATGGCAAGCAACATTCGAATGGATCTGTGCTTCACAACAGGAGAGAACACATCATTGAAGTCGACACCTTCTTTCTGAGTGAAACCCCTAGCGACCAACCTTGCCTTGTATTTTTTCGACGCCACTCCTTCGATTCCTTCCTTAACTTTGAAAATCCATTTACAGCTGACTAACCTTGCTCCAACAGGTTTCTCGATCAGTTCCCAAGTGTTATTATCATGAAGAGATTTCATCTCATCATCCATGGCCTTCAGCCATTCAGTCTTATTTCGACTCCTTAGAACTTCCTTATAGTCTCTAGGTTCTTCATCTAGAACCTCACTTGCAGAGATTAAGGCATAAGCTATAAGATCTGCATATCCAAGTCTCTGAGGTGGCTTGATAACTCTTCTCTGCCTATCTCTTGCCAACAAGTAGTCATCAACAGTTTCCTCAACTTCCTCAGTATCTTCTTCTTCTTCGACTTCATCTGGGATACGCAATTCAGCATCAACATGCTCCACCTCAACAGGAATCTCTCCCTGTTCCAGCTCTTCGACAGAAATTTCTGCACTTCGATCAACATCATCAGTTTTCTCGAAAGCCATTTCAGCTTCATTGAAAACTACATCTCGACTGGTGATACACCTCCTGTGACCTGGCTCTAGGCACCATAGCCTATAAGCTTTGACTCCTTCAGGGTATCCCATGAACATGCATTTTAGAGCTCTAGGTTCGACCTTGTCTTGCCTAATGTGAGCATAGGCTACGCAGCCAAATACTCTCAGTTTGTCGAGATCTGGTGGATGTCCCGACCAAACTTCTTCAGGTGTCTTCATATCTAACGCAGTCGAAGGACATCTATTTATCAGATATGCTGCTGTCGAAACAGCCTCAGCCCAAAACACCTTCTTTAACCCAGCACTAGTCAACATGCATCTAACTCTTTCCAAAATAGTTCGATTAAACCTTTCAGCCAAACCGTTTTGTTGTGGAGTACCTGCAGTAGTTCTGTGCCTTGCAATACCAGAGGCAGCACAAAAACTGTCGAACGCCTCATTGCAAAATTCAAGGCCATTGTCGGTTCTCAACCTCTTAACCTTCCTGCCAGTTTGATTTTCGACCAGAGTCTTCCAACTTTTGAAATTCTCAAAAGTTTCATCCTTAGTCTTCTGGATGAATACCCATAACTTTCTGGAATAATCATCAACTATGGATAGAAAGTACCTCGCTCCTGAATGTGATGGACACCTTGCAGGCCCCCAAAGATCAGCATGGATGTAATCAAGGGATCCATGTGTTCTTTGTTTGCCTTTGTTGAACTTCACTCTACAAGATTTTCCAAGTACACAGGGTTCACAAAACTTCAGCTTTTCGACTTTGTCTCCACCAAGCAGATTTTGTTTCCCTAGTTCGACCAGACCCCTTTCACTGACATGGCCCAATCTCATGTGCCAAATTTCTGTCTTCGACAAAGGTTTCGTGGATGCAACATTTGTCGAACCACTTACAACTTCAGCCTCAAGGGCATACAAGCCTTGCTTCTTCACGCCTCTCAAGACTTCCTTCGATCCCTTCATGACTCTAAGGATACTTTTCTCTCCTTTGAAAACATATCCTTTCTTGTCGAATTCACCAAGAGAAATCAAATTCCTCTTCAAGTCAGGTACATACCTAACTTCAGTCAATAACCTTATTGACTCATCATGGAGCTTGAATCTCACAGATCCAACACCAGCAATCTTGCAAGCTTTGTTGTTTCCCAGCAATACAGATCCACCGTCTTGCTCACATAGTTCCTCGAACACGTCTTTGTTTGGAGTCATGTGCCAAGTGCAACCTGAATCCATAATCCACTCCTTCGATGAGTTGCTGCTCGAAACTACAAGGACATCAGATGAGTCGAAATCATCTTGTGCAATGGCTACGTTGCCATTATCCTTACCTCCATGATCCTTCAGGCGTTCAGGGCACACCTTTCTTGTGTGACCCTCCTTCTTACAATGATAGCATCGAATGCCAGATGCCTCGCCACTGTAAGATTTCTGCTGACTTTTACCTTTCTTCTTATCGAACTTACCTTTCGACAAGAATTTTCCCTTGACGGCCAAACCTTCACCAACAGTCGAAGGTTTATGCTCCTTTCGTTCGTTCAAGTCCTTCGAGTACAAGGCTGATTGAACTTCTTCAAAGGTCAGGGACTCCCTTCCATACAAGAGAGTTTCTTTGAAGTGAGCATGTGTTCTGGGCAAAGCGCACAACAGCAACAGCGCTTGATCTTCATCTTCGATCTTCACATCAATATTTTCCAGATCAAGAATCAGCTTGTTGAACATATCCAACTGCTCAGCCAACACTTTGTCTTCACTCATCTTGAATGAATACAAAGCCTGCTTCAGGTAGAGTCGATTTACCAGCGATTTGGTCATGTACAAACTTTCAAGTTTCACCCATAACCCTGCTGCCGTCGTCTCCTTTGATACCTGTCGTAGAACCTTATCACCAAGGCTCAGCAAGATTGCGCTGTGGGCTTTCTCTATCATGGCCGTCTTCTCCTTCTCCGTTAACGCAGCATCCATGGCTGCGACTCCCTTCAACGCTTCTAAACAACCCTGCTGAACCAGTAGGGCTTTCATCTTCAAGCGCCACAGACCAAAATCGTTCACGCCGGTGAACTTTTCAATCTCATACTTTGTTGAAGGCATCTTCTCCACGCTCACCGCACCAATTTGTTGGGAAAAACGATGTCAAGAACAAAGTATAACGGTAAAAGGAATGGAAAAAAAAAAAGAAGAACAACAATGATTGGTTATAACTGCTATTCTTTACTTTCTCTTAAAACAAGATTACAAGCGTTACAAGAATAACAAATAACCCTCTCACCCTAAATTAGGATTAGCCGTATTAGGGTTTTCCGTCACGTCTAAGATGAGAGACTAGTATGCTATTTATAATAAACCTAACATACTAACTAATGGGCTTTTTCACAATTACCCATTACAAGCTAACTTAGGGTACAAGCTAACTTAAACAATTGGACATAACAAACCGGCCCAATTCGATATGCTAACAAACCTAGCAATATCCACTAATGCATGTTAGAACAACTTCGACTACAACATGCACTACTTCGACAGCAGCATGCGAACAGTCTTCGACCTCATGCTTCGATCCCTGTCGAACCAGAAGCTACCCTAGAGTTCGTTCCAATATCTCACAGTCTCTTTACTAAAGCACATTGTAATTTGTAACAAGCTATAAGTTGCACAATAGAGAGAAATAATAAATTTAGATAAGTATATACCTTTTTATCCTTAATTCATTTAGTTAAAATAAATTCATTTTTGCAACAAAAAAATCCTTAAAGAATCAAAGTTTTGGTACAAAAATGAAAAGTTTAAAGGACCAAAGATTAGAGATGGAGATTGTTAGGCTGAACATCGAGACTAGAGTTCGAACTCCAACTTCTCCACTTGTGTGTGTGAGTTTTCAACGACTATTATCATTTTGCCTATCTACTAAAATGTAAAAAAGATAAGGAAGTAGTTGATTATCTTATCACAATATTACGGAGACACTATTGTTGTTATCATTGTCCTTAAGATATCTTGATCTGTGTATTTTTAGTTATGTGTCCAACACCATTGCCACACCTAATGGCGCGAAGAATCTCACAAAAGAGAGACAATTTTAAAGGAGTTTGAAGAAGGAGGTCTTGAGTTTGATATCCAAAAACTAAAATTTCTAACATTTGCTAAAAAAAGAAAGAAAGAAGAGAGACAATTAATGTCCACTATGTTATATTCAATAATGGAAGTCATGTTCTCTCCTCTTATAAATTACGAAGATTTTGAAGAGTTGAATCATTTCCAATCTTGGGTGATTTATAAGTCCATTTTGACATATTTTTTATGGCGTTGTACTTGGAGGTTTTGAGTGCTTGTCATGTCTATTAGTTTCTTTTTAGTTTCTTGTTGATATTCAATTTTCTAAAACCAAGGATTAGGGTTTAGGTCATGTTATTTTATTATAGAGTTGTTTTGTTTGAACCTACGATGCGAGGCTAAAGCTCTAGGTCGATTCACTAGTTAATGATTATCCATTGAGGATATTGAGCTTCCGTTTATAATGTCAATTCGATTTATAGGTTTCCATCTCTTTTCTTTTGTACCTTAATCTTGCAATTTCGATTTCACTCTAATTGTTGTTTAACACATGGTTTTCGATTTTGCTCTAATCTAGTTTGGAGTAATTGGTAGATGCTTTCAAATTAGAATTAAGATTATTCTAATTAATTTCAATGGTTGTTAGTTGTAGGTTGATTGAATTTGGTTTCTAAATTAATTGTGTTTTTGTAACGGTTGTGCAAGAATCACGATTGATCAAGGTAGTAGGAATTCATATAAGAAGAATATAATTACCTTGAGTGCAGGTATTAACTTAAAGAAAAGTGGAAATAATTAATAATACAAAGATAGAGCCTAACCTAAAATTAGGATTATTAGTCCACATAATTAATTTGATTCTAAACAAAGTAATATATACCCTTAAGTGTGATAATTCTGTTAACTTTCCTGAACTGTATTCGGCTGCTTTCTGGTACAAAAATAGTACAATTGTTTTGTAAAGTCTTAAAACGTAAAATAGTTCTGATAATTGAGAAAGCACTATTTGAAATAACTTTGACCAGCTGAATAATAATGAGGCATATGGGTCCTCACGTAGTCACATTAATCTGATCCTTGCAAAGATTCGGAGAATGATGAAAAATTATAATCATTATAAACTTTACCTTTAATTTTATTATTTTAAAAACAAAAATGGAAGAGATAAAAAATAAAAAAGGTATGGGTAGAGCTTTGATCTTGGATGCATATATGTAGCGTGGATTCCGAGGGTAGTATCGATCTGTTCAAGAATTTAAGGTATACATTGAAGAAAAAGAAAGTGGAAAATATTATAGAATAAAAAGTATATTACTCTAAATTATGCAAATTCCTTATTCTCCAGTGCATAAAAAGAGCCAAAAGAATCTGCTAGTTAAGACCTATATACCAAAGAGGTTCTTTGGTTGAAAGTGTGTAGAAAGAACATTCAAATTATAAAGTGTTCAATAAAAGTACAAGGAGATATAATTATGGTGTTCTAAATACCAAAAATATAAATAACAAAAAAAATATAGTTACTCTCGTGCTCCGTTGCATAACAAGACTCATCAAGGTCAGAACAAGACTCAACAAACATTAACAAAGATACTTACATATCACTCACTTAAGAGATTCTCACAGTGGCGGCGGGAGTTGAATTTATAACTTTATTGTGAATCAACTTCTTATCAATTGAGTGAACATTCATTATGATAATACATATTATTCAAGCAAATAAACAAAATTGACCAAATTTATATGTCGTTTTACAATATTAATAAAATATTAATATTTTTTTTATTATAACATTTAATATTTATTACTATAACTTTTCCTAAACTTCTATTTTCTATTTTCCACGTAAAATTAACCATATTTCTTAATCAACGTAAAATTATTAAAGTTACTTATAATTTGGAAATGAATGAATACATTATTGTAAGAAAAATACATATACATGTCGGTTACTTCTTGATTAATTACCGAACTTTATGATAAGTCATGTTATGGGCGCCGTTTAGCGTGCGCATGGTTAGTAGGTCATGCACGGTGCAATGGTTGATTTTACCTTCTTTTATTTTTTTGAAAAAGTGATGTTACCTGTAATTGTCGGTTTATGTACTATGCTTTACATATAGCAGTAGGTAATAAGTATTATAATAATTATATAAATCATCTATTCACATATTTAATGCTAAGGTATTATTATTATAATTATATAAATCATCTATTCACATATTTAATGCTAAGGTCAATTTAGGTAGTTCAAATTAAGTAGAATAATAGGTGGAAAGACCGTACGTTATACATGTTTGATTATATATATTTTTTTGTTTTGAAAAGCTTAAATAATAATATATAATTATTATTATATATTTTTTATAATTATTTATTTTGATAAACTCATCGAAATTGACACGTGACAGAAACGAACGAGATCTTTAGGGAAATGCACTCCAAAGTCTGAAGCCAACACCATCCGACCAAACCAAGTGGGTTACACGAGATCGATTATAGTACCTGTTAAGAATATTTCAGTTAATAAATAATAATAATAATAATATATATTTATATAAGTATGTAATACTTTGATCGATAGATTTGATTTTTAAAAAATGTTTATCGACAGATTTAAATTGTCAAATTACAAACAAATTGAACACAAAATTGATAACAAATTATATGATAAATCCACTATAAATATCTGGTTACACGCAATTCAATTAATCATTAATAAATTTTAAAAAGTGTCGCAAAACTTTATATGTTTATTTGAACACTGAATTAATTACAAATTTCAAAGACGGATTATTTTATTCTAATATAAGGGTTAAATATCTTTTTGATCCTTATAAATATATCAACTTTGTGTTTTAGTCCCTCTAAAAAATTTCTTCGACTTTTAGTGCCTACAAAATTTTCAATCACCACTTTTGGTCCCTATTTTTGATAAACAATTTGTATAACATTTATATTTTAACGAACTAAATTGCCAACTTTTTTGCAACTCAAGGTATGAATATTAAATGGAAAAAAAAGGTTAAGGCTAAAAAGTGTTTAACATTTCTAAATCAAGAAATAAAAATGAATACAAAATTCTTAAGAGACTATTGTGAATTTTTTGAAAATATTTTAAGAGACAAAAATTGTAAATTATTCTTAAAAATATAAATATATATAGGATACTAATCTTTGCCATTTTATTTATTCATAATTATTTTTGCATAGTATTATAAAGGGGCAAATGATTTGAGACAGATAAATATTTCAAAAGGGACATATATATTGAGATAAAAAGGAGTGATATGCATCAATGAAGGTTTGCTCAATTGATAAAGAATTGACTCACAAGTAAGATTGTATGTTCAACATACTCTTTAACGGATAATCTATAAGTACTTCTGTTAATGTCGACTGCGTATTGAGGACTATCTTTAACTCTAGTGAGCCTTTGAAAACTATCGAGATTTACAATTTGGATTTTAATGGATTTACATCATAAGATTTTAAAGGATTTGAAATGATTTTATGGACTTATAAAGTTTCAAAAGATTTTATGAATTTTAAGGACTCATTGAAAAAAAAAAAGATTATAACATACTTTCTTTCACAATATTCTCAATACAGACTCTTTTATTTATTAATTTTTCTTATGAGAGAGATAGAGAAAGGAGAGAGAGAGAGAGAGAGAGAGGGAGGGAGAGAGAGAGAGAGCATAGAGAAGGGAGAAGAGATAGAGAGAGGGAGATAGAGAGAGAGATAGTAAAATCTTAAAAGAAACGCACAATCTTAAGAAATCCATAAAATCCCACAAAATCCATCAAAATCTAATTTATTAAACAATCCTTTGAAATTTGATTGATTTTGATACCACGAGACTTTTTTTAAGTGATGAAAAATCTTGATTGAATATCAATTTTTTTTAAATGACAAATAGTCTCGATTGAATACCACAAGACTTTTTTTTAAGTTGCAAAAAGTCTTGATTGAATACCACAAAATTTTTTCATAATAATAATGTCTTTTAAAATCTCTTAGAATCCTCATCCAATACACCCATGTGTGTAATAGAAAAGGCAGATAAACAGGCACGTTAGTGAGTGCCCGCCTTTCTGCTAGTCACAATAAAATTGTTTTTTTTTAAATAATTTAGTTTATTTACATACAACTATATAAAAGGAATTTTTGTTACAAAATCATCTGAATCTTTCGATAGTTATTTTCTCTCTCCTTTAAGTAAGATTTTTTGTTACAAAAAGGTAAAAATATATTGATGTGTCAAGTGATTGGTATGGAGCAAAATTGTGTTTTTTTATGTTCATTAACTGTCATAATTAGATAATAGAATGAGAATAGAACATCATAAAACTAGAAAGAGAATAGAACATCATAAAACTTATTTTTCGTAAATGTAAATTAACTATATGACTCATTTGTTATCTATATTTAAATTACGATCTAATTTAATCTTTGGTTAAATATGTTTTTGCTCCCTATAAATATATCAACTTTTCGTTTTAGTCCCTCTAAAATTTTCCTTTGACTTTTAGTTCGTATAAAATTTTCAATTACCACTTTTGGTCCTTACTTTTAAGTCAACTTATATTCAACCTCTGTGTTTTTTAATGAAATTGTGCAAAAATGTGTAGAATATTATAAAATCTCTCCCAAAAAAAATTAGAATTTTTTTAACAAAATATGAATTAAATATGAATTTTTAACCGCCGTAAAGGTAAAATTCATATTTAATTCATGTTTGGTTAAAAAGATTTTTTTTTTTGGAGAGATTCTTGTAATTTTATAAACTTTTCTATAAAATTTTATCCAAAAACATGAAGTCTACATATGAGTTTACTTTAAAGGAGAGACCAAAAGTAAAAATGAAAATCTTTTTGGGGACTAAAAGTCGAAGATAGTCATAAAACGGAAGTTAGTCTTGGTTATATTGTCATAGAATGAAAGTTAGTCTTAGTTAGGTTGTCATAGGTAAGAATCTTGGTTCTTAGAAAGATTCGCATAGAACGGAAGTTAGTCTTACTAAGATTGTCATAGATAAGCATCTTAGTTCTTAACAAGATTCGCATAGAACAGAAGTTAGTCTTAGTAAGACTGTCATAGGTAAGAATATTAGTTCTTAGTAAAATTCGCATAAAATGGAAGTTAGTCGTGGTAAGATTGTCATAGATAAGAATCTAAGTTCTTAAGAAGATTCTCATAAACGAAAGTTAGTCTAGTAAGATTATCAAAGATAAGAATCTAAGTTCTTAAGAAGGTTCTCACAGAACGGAAGTTAGTCTTAGTAAGATTATCAAGGATAAGAATCTAAGTTCTTAAGAAGATTCTCACATAACGGAAGTTAGTCTTGGTAAGATTATCATAGATAAGAATCTAAATTCTTAAGAAGATTCTCATAGAAAGGAAGTTAGTCTTGGTAGGATTATCATAGATAAGAATCTAAGTTCTTAAGAAGATTCTCATAAAACGGAAGTTAGTCTTCGTAAGATTATCATAGATAAGAATCTAAATTCTTAAGAAGATTCTCATAGAAAGGAAGTTATTCTTGGTAGGATTATCATAGATAAGAATCTAAGTTCTTAAGAAGATTCTCATAAAACGGAAGTTAGTCTTCGTAAGATTATTATAGATAAAAATCTTAGTTCTTAAGAAGATTCTCACATAACGGAAGTTAGTCTTAGTTGGATTATCAAGGATAAGAATCTAAGTTCTTAAGAAGATTCTCACAAAACAGAAGTCAGTCTTACTAAGATTATCAAAAATAAGAATCTAAGTTCTTAAGAAGATTCTCACAGAGCGGAAGTTAGTCTTAGTAAGATTTATCAAGGATAAGAATCTAAGTTTTTAAGAAGATTCTTACATAACGAAAGTTAGTCGTGGTAAGATTATCATAGATAAGAATCTAAGTTGTTAAGAAGATTCTCATAGAATGGAAGTTAGTCTTAGTAAGATTATCATAGATAATAATCTTAGTTCTTAAGAAGATTCTCATAGAACGGAAGTCGATCTTAGTAAGATTATCATAGACAAGAATCTTAGTTCTTAAGAAGATTCTAATAGAACGAAAGTCAGTCTTAGTAAGATTATCAAACAACCCCTTCAGAAACTCACCCAAACGACAAACGGTATCAAACAAAATCATTCCCACAATTGCATATGACCTAATTGAATTAAGAATGAACCAAGAACACGGATTTCACCGATAGGAATCTTAGGTATAAGTTGATCCGGCAATTAACCCTTCATAAACCTAGTCAACATGGAATTACGTTTGTTTGTCGACTGAAACTTACCCAAACGACAAACGATAACAAACAAAATCGTTCCAACCGTTTGATGTGACCTAATTGAAATTAGAATGAACCAGAAACTTGAATTTCGATGAAGGGATAGTTTGTCGCATTGACTTATAACAAAAATTTCGATCGTCGAAATTTGAGTTCGTACTTCGTCCTTAGTCCACTAAGATCTTATTCAACGATCGAATTAATTATAGAGAAGAGAAATTCTTAGTTGGAAACAACTTCAAATAAAAAAAAAAAAATCTGACACATACAAAAATGATAAAATTTAAAAGAGAAAATAATATAGTCACATCACTTAATACCGTTTCTCTTTAAAATTTTATCATTCATGCATGTGTGTCAATATAAATTTTATTTAGGCTTGCGTGCGTCTATGTAAGATTTGTTATATATACAAACCCATAATAAAATGAATTAAATTGTTGATTATTTGATCACTATACAAAACTGGTAACAACAATTAAATTAAATCAAAATCCTATAAAATCATATTTGTATTTGTCGTGCAATTAGTAATATATGTTGTTTGTTGTGTTATAGGTCGTTGGTTCGAGTCTTGGTTCACCAAAATTTATTTTAGTAGTCTTCTTCTTCGCCCGTCGTGTTCAAAACGGATTGTTTCGACCCGTGATCCGATCGGATCGGATCTCGCAATATACACAATGAAATTCAACGATTTTTATGTAGTTTTGATCGGATTTGAAAGGCAAGGAGAAAGCACATATTTATTTTACAAATCCACAAGCCAATCACAGTTATTTTTTTAAGGTACTCGCCGGAACCGTTGTAGCCGCCGACACCAACATATTCCGCCTTTTACCGGAGACTGTATGAATGTTGATAGCACGTATGTATGCTTGCTTCATCCATCACCTTTAACATATGAAAAAACATAGACAAAACTTGCAAATCTCAGCAATGCCCAAAAAGTTTTCCAACATATTTTTTAAGATCGGTTCTGGGATTTACAATTTTTTCCAACAATGCCAAAAAGACCCTTTGTTAATTGTGATTTTAAAATCAATTATATTTTTTAAATCAATATATATTGGTTTAAAATTTGAATCCTAAGAGGTGACAAAACATGCAAATCTCAGCCATTAAAATACTTCCAAATACATCCAATGGTTGAGATTCATTTTACACCAAAAAAAATAAAAATAATCAAGTCTCCTATGGTAGGAGACCTAACAAGATCTCCCACCATAGCCTTTGCCCATGTTATGAGACAAACAAGTTTTGTTGCCATAACTTAGTAAGGGTATCAAAATTGCATGTTTACTTATAATGTGATGAATGGTATGGTATAAGTTTCTTCTTGTTTATTCCAAAAAAAATTCTTCTTGTCAAAAAAATAAATAAATAATTCTTTAGGAAAAAAATGGGCGTTTTAATTTAGAGATTTTTTTTAGGCGTAATTTAGATATTATTGTAATCCACTACTATATTCGTCTCATACAAAGGGTTACATTAGCGATTTATTTTGAAACGATTGACATTTAATATTTTCATTCAAATCAGACAAATACATAGATCATTATAAATTCAAGGTTGTTAAAAACTAAAAAAGGTGAATCTACAAACAATTTCAATATCTACGTTAATAGCATATATACACCGATAACATGACAGTGCCTACAAATATGACAAAAATAATAGTAACCGAAATATTCATACTTTCAGATCTACAACATTGATGTCCAAGTATTCATTAAATTTGTAATGAGTTGTAGTGAATATGTCAATCTGAACCAACAAACACCGTATTAAGATGAAATTACCAACAATTGTCGCTCAAGACGACGACCAAACACAACGCCGCACAAGACGAAGGACAAACACAATATCGCAATGAGATGATGAAAACTTAAAAAAAAAACACAAAAAAGAAAAAGCAAATATATGCGGATAACCACTATATAAATAAAAAGAGAGAAAGAAACGGTGAAGGGTGATTTTTGGCCAAAAAACACCCCCTACAATGAAAGAATGAAAGTTGAGAGAAGTTGAGAGAAGGTGGGAGATAGCTAATCCTAAAAGTTTAAAACCGTAAACTACAACATAATCGTCAAAGAGTTGTCAACACAATGGTAAGATCTTGACATTGTAGGCTCTAGAGGTTATTTTGAGGCTAAATGTTGAAGTCAAAAGGGATGTTGATGATTTGAAATTCAATGTTGCTGTAGTGTCTCATAACATGAGGTTATATTTTGCACACAACCAGTCCATAAGTAATAGTTCCATAGTAATTTTACTAATTTATCCGTATCAATTATTATTGTATTCTCGTTATCATAAATACAAATGTGAGAATAATAAATTGGAAGTGATGTATTTTATTTCTTCCAGCCCACAATAAATGACTCGTTTGTAAAAAATATCATCTCAAAACGAATGATTCATTTTAATATTGAATGCAATGTTATTTATCTTTTTTCAATTGTACCATGATATTATTTAAATCACTCTCAATTTAATAATATTCACTTTACATTTACGATAGTGGTGAATACACCAAACTTGATAAGAGTACTTTAGTAAAAGAATATCTCTCTCTCCCTCTCCCTCTCCCTCTCCCTCTCTCTCTCTCTCTCTCCCTCCCTCCTTCTCTCCCTCCCTCTCTCTCTCTCTCTCATTTATATATTTTTCTTAATATGTGTAAAATGGTCTGATGGATAACTCATCAAGTGACAGAGGGATTAGTTAGTGGGTACAGTTGATTTTTTTAAAAATTAAATTACATTTAAAATTAAAAATGACACTCACTACTAGATAAAACAAAATTAAGGAGGAAAATTAAAGACAGAAAAAATGGAATCCCTCACAAATTTCCTCCTCACAAAATTTAGTGGCGAAATTAAAGAGAGATTTCATGTTTTTCCTCTTTAAATTACCCTCACTAATTTTTTTTTTAGTAGCGACTACTTTTGGAAGAACTTTATTTTTGCAATTCTGATAGCTACTATAGAACAGAGGGAGTAATAAGGTACTAGATAGTAAATAAGTAGTGGGTCCTATTAAGCTTGTATCTCATGAAGTATAACAAAATATAGGTTGGAGAGAGTGTCTTGGTTTCTTGCCATTTGGTTCAATGGAGTGGAGGGGAATGTTGAGAATTTTATTTAATTAAATGTGATTCAAAAGAAGAGAAGAGAGGAATTTTAATTACATATATGTTTATTTCACATAAGTTGAGCTATAACTATTCAACACAAATCAAATAATCTACTGATAGCAATTTCTCGATTTTGATGATCCATCTATTCCCACAAAATACTTATAAAATTAAATTCTAGATAATATGTAACTCATATTTCAATTATGAACTTTTTCCTCTTTTATCACTTCCTTTTTGTTCTCCTTTGTCTCTAAATTAAAGCCACCTTCACCCAAAATCCAAACTTTACTTTTCCAATGTAGCCTCAAATCATGGTGGTACAATATGTCCTCACAGTGGTGCTTTGGTTGGTGTCGCCTCCGTCCTCGACGATGATGGCTAGTTTTAAACACATCTGGGCTGTTTTATATTGTCTTTTATACTCGTTTCACTATTGCTTATGGCGTTTTGCAATGGATGGAGGTTGTGCGCGTTGTTGATTGTTTTGTGTTTCAGATCTAGTCTTTGAGCAGCCCCACCGTCCACACAGACCTCTCACTGCCGCGACCTTCTCATGAGGTTGGTGGATGATGGGTGATTGGCTTATGAAAAACATGCACTTAGATATTTCTAATCTGAGATTCACGTATGGCGTTTTCAACGTCTTTTCTCAGTTTGTCTAATTGGTGTTGTGTTCATCTGACTTTGGCTACAGGTTTCAAAGCTTACGAGTTTTCATCACCGCACCAGATAAATTGGGGATTGTCTTAAATCTGTCTCAATCCTTCGTGATTGCATTTAGAAATTTTGGTTGCTGTTATGAAGGTCCAAGTTCCGACATGTGTCGATTCTGTTTAGGGTCACGACGTCGTGTTCAAATGGATCTGGTTTGACATTGGATGGTTTGGCTCGAAAGGACAATTATAACTTGCTGTTGTTTTGCAAGGAATTGATGGATCTTGGACTGCCTTTGTGTTGGCAGACGATTTGGTTCCGAACTCATCCACTTTATTTCCAATTTGGTTCCGCACTCATACGTGGGTTCGCCATATTGTTTTGGATAGTGTTTGTTTTGTGTTTTGTTTAATACCTAGGTAGGATTGTTGTTACTATTTTTGTTCCACTTTTGTGTTGACTTGTATATCACCCATTAATGTTTGTGTCGTTATACTCAGGGCCCCTCCTAAGAATTTTGGTGCCTTGGGCGAATCAATAAAGTTGTGTCTTTCTTCTTATATTTTTGTTGCAAAGGATTCATTCATAAATAAGGTTCTCTAAAAAATATTTTTAATAGAAAAAAATCAAAGCAAGTTCCACTTCACCCTCCGCCTCTATATCTCACTGCTCTGTTTGTCTTCTAATTAATGAAAGGACCTCAAAGCGCCCCTTCAAAAGCCACCATATCAAGATTGTGGTTGGCTACTCCATCTTTACCCAATTTGAGATCTAATATTTTTGTTAGTGCTTTTATAATTTCATGGTTATCTTTATTTTTTTTTGGGTTCATTTTTCTTAATTTGTTTCAATTTTTGCACTTCATATGTTTCCTAAAATGCTTGAGAAGGGGCCATTTTATCGGTACTATTTTTTGAGGAAGAAGCTTATGGCGGCTATCACCAAATTCGGTATCCTCTCAATCTCACATTACTTGTCAACATGTGGTTAGATTGGTCATCTCAAAGACCAGCAATGGTCGATTTAAGAGAACATGTGAAAATATATTTTGCCGTAGTTGGATGAAATTAGGGATTGTGGATCTCAAATTATTATCGACTGTTGTGAATTTTATAAAACTCACACCAACACTTTGATGAATGGAGCAAAATTATTAGTAATCAATAACCAAAGTGATCAAGCAAACCATAAACAATGAAGGAGAAGAAGAAAAACACATCATTATTTGTTTACCTGATTCGGCCCAAGTTAACCTACGTCTGGGGGATAGAATAACTCTCCAATCCACTATCAATGAGTTTCTTATAAATATATACAAGAGTTACAATAAATTATCCTTCAACAATAATCCCTAATTTCTACCCTTTTCTCAATCTCTTTCCTTGCACATGATAGACTCAATAATTTTACCACATAAGGTCTTTCAAAATCCTAGAATTTATCCCAAAAGGAATCAACCCTTAGCCTTTGATTTTCAAGTACTTGTACTTGGTTCACTCCTTTGTTCTCAGCGCCGCTTTGACTTCCTCCAAGGTGATAGTGCCTTCATTATCATGAAACATGGTATCCTTGGAGTGTTAAAAAAATCTAGGTAATGCACACAATAATAGTAAAGTCTTGTCTTCATCCTCAATTTTCACTGCAAAGTTCACCAAATCATCAAGGATTTTGTTGATCTCCGTCAATTTCTTTGTGATGGTTTTCTGCTCTTACATCTTAAATGAGCAAAGTTGTTATTTCAGGAAATGTCTACGAGCCAATGATTTAGTCATGTACAACGACTCCAACTTTTTTCACATTGCCTCTACGGTTGTATCTTTCGCGACTTCTCTCAAAAGTTTATCTCTGAGGCACAAGACAATGACACTCCTGCCATTGTCCGCCATCTTCGTATTGTCTTCTTGTAACATGGTGTCGATAACGGAATCTTACCCTTTATTGCCTTTGCACATTTTTGTTGAATCAAGACTACTTACATTTTGACCTTCCACAACCTAAATCACCGTCTCCGATGAATTTCTTGATATCCCACTTGGTCACTATAATGCCCTGTTAATGATTTGTTCTGATTTCCCCATGGTGGACGTCAATTGTTGTGAATTTGATAAAACTCACATCAATACTTTGATATGTGGAGAAAAGTAGATACAAATAACCAAAGTGATAAAGCAATCTACATACAATAAAAGGAGAAGAAGAAGAAGAAGAAGAAAAACACATTGGTATTTCTTTATCTAGTTCGGTCTAAATTGACATATGTATGGGGGAGAGAGCAGCTCTCCAGTCTACTATCAACGTGTTTTTTACAAAAGAATTAGTCTTTACTTGTCTTGCGTACTTCAAGAAATAGCCTTGTGAACTACAAGACTTGCCAAGCACGAAAGTAAAGAAGGGAAGGAACCGCCTTGCTTGTCTTGCAAGTTAAGAAACAACCTTTCTTGTCTTGCTTTTTAAGAAATAGCCTTGCAACTCATATGTCTTACCGAACAAGAAAACATCCTGTATTTCCACTTTCTTGAGACGCAAGTAGCTTCAGAGTAAAATAATTTACACTGACCTTTGTCCTTTTGTGGAAGAAATTAGTTTGGTAGCTAAATTAGCCCACCCAAATTGGCACCGGGAAGAATCGAACCTGAGACCTTGAGGAGGAGCGCACTCCTAGATCCCAAGCAAATACCACAAGGCAACCCAAGTGGGTTGGTTTGTTATAACACCTTATTGACTTCTAAACTATATATGTATGTATGTATGTATGTATGTATGTATGTATGTATGTATCTAGTTATCTTAATCAATTGTACTAATCTCAAATTGTTGATAAGAAATGTCTCAATTCATGATTCTTTGGATTGTATTATTTCATTTTTTTTATACAAGGATTATATTATTTCTATTTCAACATTTGAATGAATGAAATTATTTTAATTTACGTCAAAAAAATGTATATGCATAGCTAGCTAAAATTAGAGACTTCTTTTTACTTTGTGAAAAGTTTTTTATTGAATAGATCATTTATTAAACATGCCTTTTCAATATTAATGTCTTTTGTCGTTTACACATCCGTCATGATTGAAAGCTTCACATATACATGATCAGATTGCTTAATTACAGTGAAAAGATAAAAAGCTAAAACACTTATCTATGTCATAATGTGTGATCAAGTGAGGGCACTTATGTCTGTTCTTTGTACACTCTTTTTATCTTTTTCTCATAATTCAATTTAAGATATCTAATCTAAGTACAATAATTATGGGCTTACTCATTTTGGGGTCATCAGTGGCAACCCTTTAAGAAAGGATGAGGTTTTGATTGGAAGGAAGGGTGCTCCCAAAATCATTGGAACATTATATAAAAAGTGGTGAAGACAAATTATGAGTTCTCGACTTAGAAGAAAAGGATCCCTTTGTGCATTAAATGTGAACGTAAAGTTTTCTCAATGTGACAAAAAAATTAATCTTGTTACAACTTTGGACTTAATCGAATGATTTGGTTTGCAAATTCCCTAACAAAATTTCAACAAAGCAGGAAAGTGAAAACGTGAGGTTTTTCATGATTAGACTAATTAAAAAGGCAATCAATTACTCACTCCGTTCCTTTTTAATTGTCACTTTTGAAGAAATTTTTTGTTCCTTTTTAACTGTCACTTTCAAAGTTCAATACAACTTTAAATATTGTTTTACCAATATTATCCTTAGTTATTTATTACGGAGAGAGAAATATATGAGATGATATATTAAATGAATAAGGTTATTATAGTAAAATATAAATTATTGTATCAAAAATAGTGACATTTATAGTTTGTCTTGGTTTGTGTAAAATGTCAAAATGTGACAATTAAAAAGGAACGGAGGTAGTAACAACGTTTTTACCATGTAAGACAAACATTAAGTAACTCAACATTGAATTTGTAAGCTACTAGGTACAAGTTATCAATTGTGTGGAATAAAGGGGTGGGGGCATAATTTCCCATCTTCAAAAAAGGAGGAAAATAAAAAGTACTCCTTAGATTAAGTCCAAAGTTGTAACAAGATTAGCCAGTAGCATTTATTTTAGTAGTATGTTTAGGAAGAAAGGATATAATTAGTATGGTTTGGTGCATGGAGCTAGGGAGTTAATAAGAAGGGGAGTAATAAGAACGTTGAGGGTTCAATCTTCATCAACAAAATTTAACAATATTAAAATTTGTCATTTTAAAAAAAGTTTAGGAATAACAAAACAAAACAAAATATGTTTATCGTTTTAAATTGCCGTCTGCAATGCAACCGAAGACACACTAAAAATATTTTAGAGGTGTACGCATTGACACCAAAAGTCCACAACCACAACTATGACTGCATCCATCATATCCATTTGCATTTTACTGCAATATAAAGGTTCGCAGAATAACCGCAACCACGACCACAATTTAAAACTATGCTTGCTCATATCATACTTAATCAAAAGCTAGTGTGCGTGTGTGTGTCTATATATATATATATACCCACTTGGGTTGATCTGGTGGTATTGACTTGAGACTTGTGAGTGTGCTCCTCCTCAATGTCTCAGGTTCGATTATCCCCAATGTCAATTTAAATGGGCTAATTTAGCTTCTTAAAAAAATGTATGTATGTGTGTGTGTATATATATATATATATATATATATATATATATATATATATATATATACACACTTCATTTATTAGAATTCTTCATTTATTTTTTATTACATTAATATATCCTATTGATCTTAAGATTTCCATAGTCAAATTAAGGATCAAATCTTATCAAAAAGAAAAACTGAGAAGCTCACATATCAAGATAAGATGGGATAAGCATGCATGGTTTGATTTCTTATTTTTGGGCGTTCTATTAATTTAAATATTATGTCAGTCCACAAACAAGACTAATCCTAGATTGACAAAAGGAATTTTTTTCAGATTGATTATTAAAGTTCAATTATACTAAGATTAATGAAAAATATACTATGGGGACGTAGTAAGTAAAAGTGTATGATACTGTATCTTCAAATACATGCGCGTGAGAATAAGATCTGTACCCATTATATGTTAATCAGTTTAACTCTGAAAAGGTGAAAAATACATCTTATATTGCTAATGTGACACGTTTATGAATAATATGATCAACGCTTTTATTTCTCTTTGCTTCTTTTGTATGAGTAAAGAAAAGTTTGGGTGATGATCAAACCAAACCAATCTTACCTTGTTTTTATTCGTTAATGGATTCATCTTAGCATGAAAATACTTCCAAATAGTTATGGTAAACACTATACCACATATATGAACACACAAGAATAAGTGAAAAATGAGCAAATTAGCATTTATAATACAAACAAAGATATATTGTTCAAATTGGTAAAATTCCACCTCATGAATATTATGAGCTCAGACTCCTTGCGGTCATTGACTACACACATTCACACTGTCAGAATCTATGACCGCCAAATCTAAAGTAGATTTTAGTTTTGAACTAAAATTACTGACTTTGAGATTTGGATTGTCTGATCTGATTGAATGGTCACAAAATTCTTAATCGCGTGAACGTTTGTAGCTACACCCTTAATTTAGTGATTTAATTTGGGAATCCAGGTTTGAAATTTACACCGATATATTTAATTTCTTCTAGTTACACCCTCTGCATGAATCTAATAAATTATAATTTTCAAAATGCTCATAACAATACATATTTATTTTTCAAAAAATATATTCGATATTTCATTCTTCATCACTACCTTTGCCTCATTTCATGTGTTGAGAGTCTCACAATATGTGATAAAATTGAAACATAAGTTTATAACTGGAGCAACCATCATTTACAAGTCAATTTTGTAAAATATTCGGTTAGGACCAACACAAATTTTAAGATCATATTCAAATGTGAAAAATGTTGACCAAAGGTTAAAAAAAGTAAGAGGAAGATGTGAAAGACAAAGAGTAAAGGAGGAGGAATATAAAGATAGATGGAAGATGGTAGGTTTTGAAAATTTGTAGAGACTTGGGGATAGTTTCATCAACTCATTTGATTTTCAAAACTAACATGGTTGTAATAAAAAGTTAAGGGGTGTAACTAGCAGAAATCATACCTTTTAGTGCTTTATATTGAATTTGAAACCACTAGCTAAACTAAATAAAACACGTGAAATATAATTCAAATGTTCTTAAACAAACTATAATTTCTCTATTAATCGTGATTATTTATATAACTATCTAAAAAGTTTATGAAATGAAATTTTACGGTATCCTGAAATTTTTAATATATTTGTCATAAATGATGCACATATATTTTTTTTTTGAAGCAAAATGATGCACATATATCTATACTGATCAAGTTAGACAAATATATTGAGTTTAATTTATATACATTGTTAGTGTATAAAAGTTTTACACATATATATATATAATAATGTGCTGTCACATTATTAATTAATAAAGTGTGACAAGTCGTGAGTTTTTTTATTTATTAAATGATGTGTCAACAAAATATTGAATGTATATGTAAAACTTTTGTACATCCGTGTATATTAATTAAACTCAAATGTATTACATCATTTACCAAATAATTTTAATTTTTGTGGTTTACAAGCGGCAATCATTTACCACATTCTATGACAAGTGATCAAGTAGCAAAAAGGTTGATATACGGAGGACATTAATGCATTACTCATTCATTCATTCATTCATATATAAACTACTGTGCAACATGACCTCCAACTTTCTAAGTGGGAATGTGAGAAAAAGAGAGTAACAAAAAGAAAAAATATTAAAGAAAAGGGAATGTAGGGTGGGTCCTACACATTTTAGAACAAATGGAACCCACAAAGACTATTTCATTGCCTTTGATTCTTCTCATATAATGTGTACATCTATAATCTCTACAAATATTTTCAACAATTTCCAAGTCATACCTCACTCAAAAAGTTAAAATGAGGAGATTTTTGGGGGGTAGTAAAGAAGGCTAGCGTGCTACTTTATACAATAAATGTCCCCAGAAACACATACTATGCTCTTTGATCATATGCTTTCTCTCTTATTCATTCAGTCCTTTGCTTTTCCAATTACAGTTCTCCTCTCTTTTTTACGTACACACACTCACATAACATTCCGAACCCTTTTCCTCGGGGAATGTGGTTTTCAATACGAACCCTAGCTCCACTCATTTTAATTAAATGAGTAAATCACCATTATCATCAAGATTTAGTACCTCTTTGCTTTGTACTAATATTTTTTCCACATGTGCTTTAAATGTGTTAATACATGGTTTTGCACAATTTTTTTAATGTAAATTAGATATCTTCTGCATGCAACCATAACAACTACTTGTGTGAATCTTGTGAGAGTCTCAAATATGTGTCAAACTTTATGCGTGTGTTTGGTTTAAAAAAGAATTTGTGAAAGGATAGAAATAGGTAAGAGAGTGTGAAAAGAGAAAAATTGATGAGAAATAGAGTATATTTGATAGATTGTTTTGTATAAGACAGCGAGAAAAGAAATAGAGAAGTGTTCATCGATTTGAGTTTAGATTAAGGAACTCGCCGAGATGTAGTCTCACCTGTTTAATTTTTATGTTTCAAATGAGCAGGTGGCAAAGACTATTTTCTTTGTGTTATTTTGTATTTTGATGTTATGTTAACTTATGAATATTTCATGTATTTCCTTAAATTTGTACCTTGTACTTAAACTTAAGACTAGTGTATGATTACAAGTTGTAACTCAAACTTAATTTTCTAATTTATCTAGTATAAGAATATAACACCTTAATTGATATTCAAAAAAATTATTTAAGATGTTACATTTTGGTATAATAGCAGGTCATATCTTGAGTATTTGGGGTTCAACCGTGAAGATTGGTTTCCTTAGTTTTTGATTGTATATTCTAATTACCATTTTATTAAATATTAGGTATGATCAATTAACTTAATATGTGCATTTGATATGCAGATTGATATGATTGAAAACAGGAGGAGACCTGCCAGGCTCTCACTGAACCAAGGGTCGGATGTAGATGATGACCACTGGGGTAAGATAGTGCAGCAACAACAACAATTAATGCAACAAGTGCAAGCCCTTCATTAACCACCATTTTCACGGGGAAACAAGGCTTTTCATGAATTTTATAAGCGGGAAACCACTAACATTTGAAGTCGTTGATGACTCCTCATCGATCACTATTTTTAGAGTCTTTTTACTTAAGTTTTTAATCTATTATATTAACTTTAATAAATTACAATTTTTTATTTATCGCGTCAATTAAATACTTATACTTTCAAATTTATCTACCAATGAAACAAGTCTCTGTAGTTTTGATTTATTTCAATTATTCAACTAAGCAGGTTGATATTTAGAAGTGAAGTATTAGTACAGATGTTTGAATGAGAAAAAAAGGCCAAATTAAATATTTTGTGCAAGAATTATATGTAATATATATTAATATATCATTAGTGCAATCTTGGACCAAAAAATAGAAGGAAAATGTGGCATATTGTTTTGAAAATTGCTCTTCTCACAAACAAAAATGTTCATTCTCATAGAAACTGACCAAAATATCCTTATGTGACTTCAGTCACACTCGGTATATACGAACGTGAGTGAAGTCACGTTAAGGCAACGTGAGTTAAGTCACGCTTAAAGTAATCTGAGTTAACTCACGTTGCGATGCATTACTGTTTTTGGACAAAACCCACTAGTTCCAACTTGAACACCCATTTTCTCTCCCTCTTCACCTCCAAAAACCCAAAAAGTGCGAAAATTTGGAGCAAAATCTTGAGCTGAAATCATTGCAAATCGTCAGAAAGCAAGTTTCTACGCTCATCAAACGACAAAAATAAGGTAATGAATCATCTAAACACTTTTGATTTTGCTTGTTTTTGAGGTTGGTTGGTCACTTTGGGAAGCAGGTTTGGGCGTGAGTTAACTCACGCTGGAGTTCAACGTGAGTTAACTCACGTAGGTGTTAGCTCAGCGTGACTTAAGTCACGTTGGTGCCCAATATTTGAATTTTTGCTCCATTTTTTTTTCTTTCTTAGCTTGTTGCACAAATTATTTATATTTTTTTCCTTGTTATTTTTTTATTCAATAGACATAATGATGGTTGAAAATTTGGTGGATGATGGCGTTGAGCCAAAAGCGGCCATAATTAAAGTCAAAATTTCCTTTCAAGCTCACATTGAAGAAAAACCTAAACTGGTACCTATCAGTGTTGCGAAGCTTTGCGATTATAAAGTAAACACCACCTCATTTTTTTAACAAATGGTAGATGGTGAGAGCGAGATGATTTGCTTGGTTGGGTTCGTCGACAAGCGGCAAGGGCGGGATTTACTATATCTATAGATAAATCTAGTCTAAAAAATCCAATGGTGACGTTGCAATGTGAAAGAAGTGGTGTATACAAACCACCGAAGAGGAGGAAGAAATTGAATCTTGAAGGCACAAGCTCAATGAAATGTGATTTTCTGTTTAGGTTGCGTGATTACTTTGAGAAGAATACAAATGATTGGTGGTTGGCCATGCTTAGTAGGATTCACAACCATGAGTTGGAGCCAAAGTTAGGCGGTCACCTTCTTGCGGGTAGAATAAAAGAGAGGGAGAAGAAAAGAGTTGTCGACATGACAAAAAGCTAGGCGTTGCCTAGGAATATTCTCACGGCTTTTAAGGAAAAAAACAAAGAAAGTTTGACGACTATCAAACAAGTGTACAATGCACGAACTAGATGGTGAAAAGGGATAAGAGGTGACAAGACGGAGATGCAATACTTGATTGCGAAGTTGGAGAAGCATAAATACGTCTATTTCACAAGAGCAACTAGTGAGGAAACCACTCTTGAAGACATATTTTTTGCTCATCCGGAGTCAATTAATATGCTTAACACTTTTCTCACCGTTTTGGTCATGGATTCCACTTACAAAACAAATTTGTATAGAATATCATTATTTGAGATTGTTAGTGTCACCACTACCAACATTACATATTATGTTGGTTTTGCCTTTCTTGCCTTTGAAAAAGAGGATAACGTTACTTGGATCTTTGAGATGTTAGTTGGTCTTTTATCCTCAAAAACTCAACATGCCTAAGGTGGTTGTCACCGACAGGGACAATGCTCTGATGAATGTTGTTGCCAAAGTTCTCTATGATACTTTCGCTTTACTTTGTTATTTTCATATTGGGAAGAATGTAAGAGCTAAGTGCATCACGGGTTGTAGGGTCAAAGCGAAGCCTAATGATGTAAAAGTTGATGGGAAAGAAGTGAAGGAAGTGAAGGAGGAGAAGGCAAGTGATGTTGTTGACAAAATCATGAGTGCTTGGAAAGATTTGGTTGAATCTCCTACGGAGGATTCATATGCAAATGCGGTAAAACAATTCAAAGATGTATGAAAACCATTTCCAAAGTTCCTTGCATATGTTGAAACCACAATATTGAACACCGCTAAGGAAAAATTTGTGAGGGCATGGACAGATAATGTCTTGCATCTAGGGTGCAGAACCACCAACATTGTTGAATCGGCTCATGGAAAGTTGAAAAAATATTTGAGGAGTAGTGTGGGAGATTTGACATCATGTTTGGATGAAATAGACAAAATGTTGGCTATCCAGCTTTGTGAGATATGTAGCACCCCGATTTTTAGTATTAGATTTATTTAATATTATTATATTTGTTAATTGTTTATTTGATTGGGAGAATTACTGAGTTAGTGAATTTTTAATGATTGAGGGTATTTTGGTCATTTACGGGTAAATGGTATTTTTGTGAAGTGTTAGAAATTAGAAATTTAAGAAGTTAGAGAATAGAGGCGTGTGAGTAATTAGAGGGTTTAAGTAAAATAAAAGTGTAGTGTTTTAATTATGAGGAATTAGAAGTGACTAAGCTCATTAGTGTAAGTGACCCAAACCCATTAAATAAATAGAATAGTGTGTGTTGTCGTGAAATTAGGTTAACTCATTTCTCACAAACATCATAAGAGGCAAGAGACTAGAGACTTGGAGAGAAAGAAGAGAGGAACTCAAAACCAATAAGGAGAAAGGTAGATTTCTACTTGGAGAGCTAACTTTGGTGAAGATTTGAGGTAAGAGGGAATGTTACTTTCACCATCTAGGGTTTATAAGCAATTGGATAGTTGTGAGTGTTTTGAATTATGTTTAATTTCATGAATTGATGATGATTATATGTGAATTTCGTGGTTATGGTTAATTTGGGTATTGATGAAATCATGTTGTTGTTGTATCAAAGTCCATGTTTGGTTTTGGTAGTTTGGTAACTTTGTGAATTTTGATGAAATTGGTGAAGAACATGATAATTGATGATGATTGTGGCTTAATAAGTTGAATTTGATCATGGGTATATGTTAAATTTGAGAATTCATGTGATTATGTTGATTTTGTTGTGTTGAAGTTGTGGTTGTTGTGTTTTATGAGAATTATGAATAAGTTAGTGAAAATGGTGAAGTTGTTAAGTTGATACTTGATGATTTCATAATTTAAATTGATGATTGTTGTTGTGAAGAATTATGAGGAATAAATGATTGTGTTGTTATGGCTTTGATGAGTTAGAATAAACATGATTAAGTTTGGGTTGTGGTGAAATTAAGTGATTATGAGAAATTATGTTTATCATGTTAAAATGAGTGGAGTTAAGTTGCTTATGATGAAATTAATGTATAATTGATTGGATGACATTAGTATGATGATTTGTGTGTGTTTGGAATGAATTTAGGGGCCTTAGAGTTTAAAAATTGTGAAAATCGCATTTGAAAAGTTGTTTTGTTGACTCTTGAATGTTTGCTGATGCTGTCACGATTTTGCCATCCTGTCACGATTTTGTAGGCAGTGGAGAATTATTTTTTGGGCATAAAATCATGTCACTATTCTGCAAATCGTGACATGATGCTGGAAAACTATTTTCTTCATATTTCTCTATTTTTAACCTCTCTTGGCCATCTAAAATTGTTGTAGGCTTGATATAAACATCAAATTAAGTCATATAAAGTGCAGGGGAATGTAATGGTTGTTAATGGACTTGTAATTTGATATGTTTGATAAGGTGAATTGATTACATGAGGAATGTTACGACGTAAATGATTCTTAGATATGATTACATGTTGGTGTGGTGATATGATTTGTGATGTATGGATGTATTGATTTGATAATGCAATTGGTGTTGATCTGGTGATGCTATGTTATATGATGGTGTAAATTATATAACGATGAGGTGTATGATTGGTGTGCATTGTCGAGTCTATATGTGGGTCCATGCATTCATAAGTCAGTCCTATGAAAAGATGAGTATGACAATGACGAGGAAACTAATCAGTAATATAACTCTGACTACCCAACTATGAAAAGACGAGTATGACAGTGACGAGGGATCACTCAGTAACACACCTCAGATATCCAAACCGGTACCACATGCTTGTAGAGTCTTTTAGGCACATTGCATGAACATGAGGAGTCATATGTGGTAATATTTTGGTGTGAACTTGTGCATCTATGTGGTAACTGTATAACTGATGATGATGATGATGATGATGATGAGATGTGATTGATATGTGTTTGAATTAGTGATTGTTTGTTGATGAGAATATGCTATGTATGCTTTGTGAGTCTTGTCTTAAAGTATTGATGTAACCAAACTCTTGATTGATTGTAAATGCGTTATAGATGTTGTATGATTATAACCAGGCTTAATATGATGTATGCTTATATGATGATGTTGTTTTTCCTAAACTTACATGCGTTTATAATTCCTTTATGTTGAGTGTATATCTTACCTTTCAGTGGTTTTTGTCGCCTGCATCCTCGTGGTGTAGACGTGCAGGTTGAAGATTAGCTTTGCTTGTGAGTATGTTGAGGATGGCCTGGTGCCTACTCGTTTTATTGCTTTGAGGAGTCTAGATTAGATGCTCTGATCTAGGATTTTGGGGATTGTCTTATTTTCCTTTTGGATTGATGTTGATGGATCTATATGATCAAGCTGTTGATATATATACATATATATATATATATATATTATATTTTGAGATGTTATGATGTGATCCGAGATTATGTAGTCGAGATATATATTTCCGCTGTGATCTGTTATATATTTGATGAAATTTTTATAATGAGAATTTAGTATCAGATGTTTGGCAAATAGTAACACCTTGAATTTGATTATGTGCATGGTTTATTATTTAAATAGGCTAAAATATTAAAAAAAGTCCCTGCAAATATGCCTCATTTGACTTTTGGTCCTCGTAAAAAAAATTGATTTTCGTCCTTGCAAAATATTTTGTTTTTTAAAATAGTCCCTGGGCACATTGGCAGCTTATGTGGCAGTTGAAAATTAAAAAACAAAATATTTTGCAAGGATGAAAAACAAAATTAATTTTTTTTACAAGGACCAAAAGCCAAATGAGGCATATTTGCAGGGACCTTTTTTTTCACTTATGCCCAACTTCAATGGGCCCAGAGACTATTTTAAAAAACAAAATATTTTGCAAGGACGAAATTCAAATTTTTTTTTACAAGGACCAAAAGCCAAATGATGCATATTTGCAGGGACCTTTTTAATATTTTAGCCTATTTAAATATTAGTCTCGGGGTTGTGGGTGTTGCAAGATACAAGCAAGTTTTGGGAGGAGTCGTACCGTCTTAGAACACAGATACAAAGGCAACTTTTTGTACACTGAGTTGGAGGGTTGTGTATCTAGAACCGCATTGTGTTTTATCTTTGAGGAAGCAAAACACTCCAAGACATTCGGCTTTACTAAGAAAGATTGTGGTTGTGTGCATAAGACATCGTACGGGTTGTCTTGTGCATGTATTCTTGCCATGAAGATCAAACAAAAAGCCTATTCGATTTGATAACATATATCCTCATCGGCAAATGTTACATGTATGTGAAGAAGAGGTTGATGACGATTTTTCTGTGATGGAGGAGTGAAATGACATTCAAGAACGTCTCAAAAAAGTCTCTTACAAAATGAAACTCCACATCAAAGAGGTGATGCGTCAACTAGCATTTCCACAAGACACAATGCTGTCTCCACCTCCAAGGAAAGTGGTAACAAAGGGAGCACCTAAAAGGGTGAGGTCTACACTAAAGCCAATCGTCACAAACCAAGACATCACTTCCAAAGAGGAAAAGTGCACGTATTGGCAATTACTCACGTTCACAAGCTTCAACGCCTACTACACAACCATTTCGGGATTTACCATACATTACACAAATGCCAAAGATCATGAGACCTTACATTGAAAATATTCTGAATGTTAAAGAGGATGATAATTGTGGATTTCGGGTCATAGCTATACACATGAGCATAGATGAGGAAAATCACATATTGGTTCGTCGTGCACTTATTCATGAGTTGAAAACCAATAAGCGAGACTATTTGCCGATATTTGGTTCAGAGGAGCGCTTTCAATATATCATGAATGATTTACACCCTCCAACAAATAGTGGTGGAATTGCATACTTAGATAAGTGGTTGACATTACCGGATATGGGTCACATTGTTGCAACTTGTTACAATAGAGTTGTTGTTCAATTGGTTTTTCTCGAAAGAGGTATATGTGAGACTTATTTCCCAATCTGAGGTGCTCCGCAACTTAACCCACATGCCTACATCACGTGTCTTGGTTTAATTCCCGACCACTTTCTTCATGTTTATTTGAAAGACCGTCTTGTATGAAGTGGAAGAATCACAAGATTGGTGAGGCTGATGAATGAGAGTTTGCATTTTTGGATAGACAAACCTTGTTCAAAGACCTCATGTCTAAGGAGCCGAAATTGCCGAAAAAACCAACAAATCATCTCAATCCAATTTATTGCGACACTCCCACTCCCGAAAAACCAAAAGGAGAATTTGAAGTCATTGAAGAAGATGAAGATGATTACCTATCACTAGCTAGTTAGATAGACTATGACATTTTTTTGTCGGTGTTCGTCCTTTTTTTTGTTGATATTACGCCGATATATTTTTTGGCGGCTGATTATGTAACACCAATATTTGTGGCCAATATGTATCTAACATTATATAAATTATATAAATATATGAAGTGAAATATTTTTTGGTGGCCGGTTATGTAACGCCAATTATTGCTCGCATTTTTCGGTCTCTAATTATTCAACTATTTATTTTATCTTTCATTTGGTTTTATTCTCATACTTGTTATTCCATTAAATTTTGTGAAGTGAAACATGTCTAAAGATGCACAAGTTGAAGTTGAAGCTCATGTTCGATACTCCGCCATGAAGAAGATAATTAAGGTCTTTTTAACCTCCACTGACAAGTTGGACGAGTTGAAGGCGCAACTTAACAGATTCTTTGTCCATATTGGTGAAAATCAAAGAACATCTCATGTATTTGTACATGTGCCATGCGTGAACCTAGGGGAGGATAAGGATGAAGACAGTTGGAAGACCGTGTATTTTCTACAAGTTATCCGTGATGATAGCGACGTTGATTACATATTTATGTTAATGGTTGAAAATAACATTTTACATCTTTGTGTCCGATCCATTGAAGTGTAATATTTATTAACGTGTAATAGTGTAATGTGTTCGAATTTGTGTATGTAATGTTGCATTTTAATGAATTTGTGTTGAATTTGTGGATTGTGTATTTAACGACGAATTTGTGTAATTTGGATGGTTTATGTGTGATTATGTGTGATTAACGACAAATATGTTTAATTTGGATCGATTATGTGTGATTAAGTGATTATGTGTGATTAACGACGAATATGTGTAATTTGGATCGATTATGTGTGATTGTGTGATTAACGATGAATTTGTGTAATTTGGATCGATTAGGTGTGATTATGTGTGATTATGTTGTTGAAATGGTGTAATTTGGATCAATTATGCGTGTGTATTGATTACAGGTCATTAATGGCTTGGTTGCTTGCATTCAATGTTGTTCTGCTGCTACACCAGAAGTCAGCGTGAGTTAACTCACGTTGACCTGTACTGAACGTGACTTAAGTCACGTTCGGTAGGATGGAAGGTGATCAACGTGAGTTAACTCACGTTGTTGCCCGTGAGTTAACTCACGTAGGATGGACAGTGGTCAAGACGGTGGCCAATCAAGGAGGAGCTGTTACTTTGTTCAACCAATAGAATTCACACAAAAAATCTATAAATTGAAATATTTCCTTTCATTTTTTCTCATTCCCATTTGTTCTCATTCTCCCATCTCCCATCTCTTCTCTCGTATTTCGTTTTTTTAGCTTTGTTAGTGTCGGCGTAAAAGGCCTCAATGTCCGTCGTTGATTAATCATAATGATCTTATGCTTGTTTTTTATGACGGCGATTGAGATCATTATATTAATCGACGAGGGAATTTTCTAGGCCTATTAGAATCATTATGATTAATCGAAATGAATCCGCCCTGATTTTGTTTTTTCCCTAGAGGTGGTTATGGCGTACCTTAGATTTGCTATAGGGGGCTGCTCAAAAGTGGCCTTTTACGCCCCACCCCACCCAAGAAGATTGGTCATTATGATTAATCGATTTTTTTAAAAAAATTTCTTTCAAATGTAAATTTCTTTAATTTATGTTATAATATTCATTGTTGAATAATGAATTGCAATGTAATGTAATAATATTTCTGTTGTGTGTAATAATATTTTTGTTCTAATGTAATGTAAAAATATGTACCGAGCGTGAGGTAACTCACGTTGGTATATACCGAACGTGAGTTAAGTCACGTTGAGGGTGTTTTGGTCAGTTTGTATAGAAGTGAGCAATTTTGTTGGACTGAGAAAGAAAGTAAACGTGATCATGGCCCACAGAAAGAAAGGTGTACGTGATTTGGCCTTACGCAAACATTAGGTTTTCGAGCTTGGAAAGTGAATCATGGAACAAAAAAGGAAGAGGAATCACCTTAATATATAAGAAGTACGGATATGAAAGGAAAATAGTTGCACTGGGAGAGAAGCATATTGAGAAAAACAAAATGGCTGTGAGCAAAAACTACAAGGTGGAGAAGAAAAACTCATGAGCATCATATCTCTGGTTTTAATTTCTTTTGTTGTTTAATTCTATGTTCATGAGTAGATAAATTTTCCTTTGATTATGTTTTAGATAAATTTATTTTGAACTACTTGAACTATGTAATTGTTGAGTAATTTTCTATGCAATTAAAAACTTAGTATTATTTGGTTATATTTGTGTTTAATGACGTTTTTTATATGTTGACGGATATATAAATTGATCTCAAGTATTGAATGATTATTAACAATAACTTCTGAATTCGGCCTAACATAAATTTTCAATCGATAATATCTTTTAGTCATGTTTCCTTAAAAAAATATTTAAATGCACTTTTGGTCCCTCTATTTTAACTTAATAGAAATTTTAGTCTCCCTATTTCTATATGGTCCCCCTATTATACATATTTTGAGGCTTTTTTAATCTCCCATCAGTTTTAGTGATTTGTCACTCTCATTAATGATGTTGCAAAGACAAAAAAAATTAATGAATTGCGATGAATCTCGAAAGATGAAGACTAATTGAACATGGAGAATGCTTTTTTTTTGTTCTTTCATATCTAAACTCATATAAACACCACTATCTCTTAGATTCATTAAATTCATTGTTTTCCAGATTAAAAAGAGAACGAAGAAGAAGAAAAGGAAGGGTGATGATGAGGATGAATGGTGATGTCATGACACCTCCAACAATTTCTAGACCCAATCCCTTGTTCCTCAATCCTATCCGTTTTTATTAACAAGTGCCCAGGAAACAAAAAATAGTAGGTTTGCATTAAATTTAACAATATTTTAACTTTTAAAAAATTAAATTTATTACTTTTCACCATTTCCAAATGCAATATTACTACTTCTATCCCTTTAACCATTGCCCTAAGAATACTCTTTAGCATTTACCTTTATATTTTAATTCTTTTGTTTTGATTTGGAATCTGTGGCTTTGAAGTGCTTCTGATCTACCTGGTCTGCTATATGAAGTGCTTCTGATGTTAGTTGTAAATTTATTTTTTTATTGAAGGATTTTGTATATGAGATTGACATGAGATTAGTATCTGATCTCGTATTTCCTTGGTCAATCTTGTTTTTCAATCTAATGTGTCTACGAGATGATTTTGATCTCATTCTAAAGTCCTTCTAACCAATCTGAAGTTCTTCTTAACATAATCGTGATGTTTAAATTCATGTTTCTCTGGATATTTGTGCATTTATAATATCATGTTCTAAAGAACATTGAAAGAAACTTGTTAGAAAAGAAAACATATAAGAACCAATCTAATCTTATGTGCTAATACGTTTGTTATCGTTATAACATGAACTAAAGAAGAATTTTGTGATTTCCTTAAAAAGGCTGATTAGGTGAAGGAGGAGGAAGAATAGAGAAGGGAGAATGTTTTCAATGTGAATTGAATGAATAAAAGCTTAATTAATTTATTTGAAGAAGAGAATTCAACGAGTTTGTGTTGGTTATAATGGCTTGTTGAGTATTTTGGTGTTGGCTGCATTGTTTGGCAAAACCAAGGTATTGAATAGAAGCATCTCCATATGTAGAACATTTCTTCAGTTGGAAGTTTTTCATTTTGAAGCTGTTCAGAAGCTCAAAATTACATCAGAAGCTGAATGCTCATCAGAAGCACTGTAGCACTTCAGAAGCTGATTCAGGTTCTGAAGTCCAGCGTTGACTTTTGTTGACCTCATCAGAAGCTGGGTTTTCAGAATTGTTTTGGCGCGAATCTTTGCAAGATTGATCAAGGAATTATTCACGCGTATTGCTTCTAGAATGCTGATTTATTTGGAGAAGATTTTATTGAAGATTTGGTTCAAAGATATGAAATTCATATTTTCCTGTTATAATCTTTAAAAGATTCAGTACAGTTTTATTTGTTACATTATTGGACCAATCTTATTTCAGTAACAAATCAAATCAGAAGATGAGCTTTATTTTGCAAGACTGAAGGCTATATAAGGAGGAGGGCTGCTGCTATTCAAGAGATACGAATTAATAGAGTTTAAGATCAGAGAATTGAGTCTTAGTGGTTTTTAAGCTTTTGCTTTATTTTTGTACGCCACTCATATGCTTTGAGTTGGTTTAGGATTGTTATTGAGTTGTAATTCATTCTAAGCCTCTAGGTACGAATGAAGTTGTGTTTTTGAAGTTTTCTGAAAAACAGAGTATTTTTGTTTAAGGGTTTCAGTAACAGGTTTGTTACTTGAATAGGAAGTTAGTGGTCTCTAATACTCAACGTGTTGGGTAGAATTCAAGACTAGGAGGAAGTTAATTGCTTAGGCTGGGAACTGGGAGTCAGTGTCTTGAGTCATAAGGATTAATTCCTATAGTGGAATTCCTTCCTGGATTGGTATCCCCCAGAGTAGGAGGTGTTTACTCCGAACTGGGTTAACAAACCTCTGTGCCTTTTTACTTTCCTGCACTTTAATTTGCTGCCTGTGTGTGTTTGTGTTTGTGCTCTGTTTTGCAAATTATTGTGTCCTGTGTGTTGTTCAGAACCTGTCTGGTTCAGAACCTGGTATTCTCTTTGTTTTGCCTGGCCAGAATTTCAATTGGCATCAGAGCAGACACCCTGCCTGTAATTTGGGTGAGATCCAGAGGACTTAATATCTGGCAAGCATGGATAGAGAAGGAGGATATGTCAATAGACCACCCCTACTAGATGGCACAAACTATGAGTATTGGAAGTCAAGGATGTGTGCTTTTCTAAAGTCTATTGACAGCAGGACTTGGAAAGCTGTGATTAAAGGCTGGGATCATCCTGTGTATACAGACAAAGATGGTAACAAGACTGAGGTTCTGAAGCCTGAGGAGGAATGGACCAAAGCTGAAGATGATCTGTCTCTGGGAAATTCAAAAGCTTTGAATGCTATCTTTAATGGTGTTGATCAGAACATGTTCAGACTCATCAAACAATGTACTGTGGCTAAGGATGCTTGGGAAATTCTGAAGACCACTCATGAAGGAACTTCTAAGGTGAAGATGTCCAGATTGCAGCTGCTGACCACCAAGTTTGAGAACCTGAAGATGAAGGAGGATGAATCCATTCAAGATTTTTACATGAATGTGCTGGACATGGCAAATTCTTTTGACTCACTTGGGGAGAAGATGTCTGATGAGAAGTTGGTGAGAAAAATCCTCAGGTCCCTGCCTAGAAGATTTGACATGAAGGTCACTGCAATTGAGGAGGCTCATGATATTTCTGCTATGAAGCTTGAGGAGCTTATTGGGTCATTGCTCAATTTTGAGACTGCATTCTGCAAACAGCCTGATAAGAAAGGGAAAGGTATAGCCTTTACTGTGAATACTGAAGCTGATGACCAACAAGAGTCTGAAGAGGATGACTTATCAGAAGCTCTTGTGTTGCTGGGAAAACAATTCAACAAGATTCTGAAGAATGTTAACAGAAAAGCCAAAGCCAAAGGTCAGAACATCAGATTCAATAACAAAAAGCAACAAACTGATGAGAAGAAGACCAAGTCTGAGGAGAAAAGTAACCAAGCCAAAGGTGTGCAGTGCTATGAGTGTGAAGGTTATGGACATATCAAAACTGAGTGTCCTACTTTTCTTAAGAAGCAGAAGAAAAGCCTAGCTGTGTCATGGTCTGATGATGGTTCTGAAGAAGATGATGTTAGTGAATCTGATATGTGTGATACTGGTCTGGTTGTAAGGTCAGGAGCTATCTTGAAGAAGGAAGCTGTTTTAGAGTCTGAGACCTTTTCAGAATCTGACTCAGAGTCTGAAGCCTCATCTGTGTCTGAAGCTGCTAAAACCTCATATGATGAACTAGCTGATAACTACAAGAAGCTGTATACCAGAAGTGCTGAGGTTTGCAAACAAGTTTTGGATCAGAAGGAGACTATTCTACAACTGGAGGCTGAAAAAGGTGAATTGTTAGTGCATAATTCAGATTTAAAAGAAGAGGTGAACCAACTGAAATCCCAACTTGATCAAATGAAGAAGCAAGTGAAGATGTTGAACTCTGCTACTGATAAGTTGGAGAACATTTTGGGGAATCAGCAACAAGGAAAAACTGGTTTAGGTTTTATTGACCAGACTCAGATTCCTAAACAGATGAGTTTTGTTCCTGCTACTCAAACTCATGATTCTATGGCTGGAACATCAAAGAAGAGACCTCAGAAGCAAGCCCAGATGCAAGGTCAGAAGCATATTCAGATGAGACCTCAAAAGCAAGCTCAGAAGAGACCTCAGATGCTACCTCAGAAGCATGTTCAGATACTACCTCAGAAGCAACCCCAGAAGTACAACAGAAGAAGGAGGAATCATACCTGGACCTGTCATCATTGTGGTAAGAAGGGACATATCAAACCTTTTTGCTTTAAACTGTATGGCTATCCTGAACACCTTCAATATAGAAGAGTGCAACCAGCTGCACCCAGACACAATGTTCAGAAGGTGTGGAAGCCCAAAGTTCAGAATGTAGGCTTGATTGCTCATACTTCACTGAGAGCCACTTCAAAAGAAGACTGGTATTTTGATAGTGGGTGTTCAAGGCACATGACTGGTGTGAAGAAGCTGCTGAGCAATATCAGATCATACTCCAGAAGTTATGTGACATTTGGAGATGGTGTAAAAGGTCAGATTCTGGGTATTGGAGATTTGATCAGAGAAGGTTTGCCCAGACTTAATGATGTGCTACTGGTGGAAGGATTAACTTCAAATCTGATCAGTATTAGCCAACTTTGTGATCAGGACTTGAAGGTTAATTTTAACAAACTAGAGTGTATTGTTACTGATCAGGAAGATAAGATTCAGATGAGAGGCTGCAGATCCAAAGACAATTGTTATTTATGGGTTTCTGAAGAAGAAAGAAGTCTGACTTCTTGTCTTATGAGCTCAGAAGAGGAAGTCAAGCTCTGGCACCAGAAGTTAGGTCATCTGCATCTGAAAGGCATGAAGAAAATCCTAAGTACTGAAGCTATCAGAGGTGTACCAAATCTGAAGATCAATGAGGACAATGTTTGTGGTGATTGTCAAATTGGGAAACAAACAAGAAAGTCTCATCCCAGATTAGTTCACCAGGTAACTACTAAAGTACTAGAACTTGTTCATATGGATTTAATGGGGCCTATGCAAGTAGAAAGTATTGGAGGGAAGAGGTATGCATTTGTAATGGTAGATGACTACTCAAGATTCACATGGATCAACTTTGTTAGAGAGAAGTCTGATACTTTTGAAGTGTTTAAAGACTTATGCACTCAATTACAAAGAGAGAAGGACTGTGGGATTGTCAGAATCAGAAGTGATCATGGCAAAGAATTTGAGAACAAGAGTTTTTCAGAATTCTGTGCCTCTGAAGGTATAAAGCATGAGTTCTCTGCACCTATCACACCTCAGCAAAATGGTGTAGTTGAGAGGAAGAATAGGACATTAGCAGAATGTGCAAGGGTTATGCTGCATGCTAAGAAGCTGCCATATATGTTTTGGGCTGAAGCAATGAATACTGCCTGCTATATTCATAACAGAGTTACTTTGAAGAAGGGAACCACTTGTACTTTGTATGAATTATGGAAAGGAAGAAAGCCAACTGTGAAGTATTTCCATGTTTTTGGGAGCAGATGCTACATTTTGGCTGACAGGGAAAACAGAAGAAAACTGGATCCTAAGTCTGATGAGGGCATATTTCTGGGTTATTCAGTGAACAGCAGAGCTTACAGGGTGTTTAATTCCAGAACCAAGGTTGTGATGGAGTCCATTAATGTGGTAATTGATGATCTGACTGCTGAGAAAGATAGAAGTGAGCCTGAAGTTGTTCCAGAGTCTGAAGCTTCAGAAGAACAAACTTCAGAAGCAGAAAAGCATTCAGAGTCTGAAGAAGCAGAAGATCAACCAGATCAAGTTCCTAATGGTAAAGGGCCATCAATTAGAGTTCAGAAGGATCATCCTAAAGACTTAATCATTGGAAGCTTAGATCAAGGTGTCAGAACCAGGAGATCAGATGCTGCTGCTACTGATTCATGCTTTGTGTCAAAGGTTGAGCCTAAAAATGTGAAAGAAGCCCTAACTGATGAATTTTGGATTGAAGCAATGCAAGATGAGTTGAATCAATTCAAAAGGAGTGAAGTATGGGATCTGGTTCCAAGACCTGAAGGGTTGAATGTGATTGGCACTAAGTGGATATTCAAGAATAAAACAGATGAAAATGGTACTGTAGTCAGAAACAAGGCAAGGTTAGTTGCTCAGGGTTATACTCAAGTTGAGGGACTTGATTTTGATGAGACCTTTGCACCTGTGGCTAGACTAGAGTCCATAAGACTACTGTTGGGTGTATCCTGCATTCTCAAGTTCAAATTATTCCAGATGGATGTGAAGAGTGCATTTCTGAATGGATATTTGCAAGAAGAGGTATATGTTGAACAACCTAAGGGTTTTGTGGATCCTAAGTTTCCAGAACATGTGTACAAGTTAAAGAAGGCTTTATATGGATTGAAGCAAGCACCAAGGGCATGGTATGACAGGTTGACTCAGTTTCTTGTGGCTCAAGGTTACAGAAAAGGAGGTTCTGATAAAACCTTGTTTGTGAAAAATGAAAATGGGAGTCTGATGATTGCTCAGATTTATGTGGATGATATAGTGTTTGGAGGGATGTCTCAGAAGATGGTCAAACTGTTTGTACAGCAAATGCAGTCAGAATTTGAAATGAGTTTAGTTGGTGAACTGACTTATTTTCTTGGTTTACAAGTAAAGCAAATGGAAGATACAATTTTCATCTCTCAGAGTAAATATGCCAAGAACATAGTGAAGAAGTTTGGAATGGAATCAGCTGCTCATAAGAAGACACCAGCTGCTACTCATCTGAAGTTAACCAAAGATGAACATGGATTATCAGTTGATCAAAGTCAATACAGAAGCATGATTGGGAGCCTATTGTACTTGACTGCAAGCAGACCAGACATTACTTTTGCTGTAGGAGTATGTGCTAGATATCAAGCTGATCCTAAGATGAGTCATCTGACACAAGTTAAAAGGATCCTGAAGTATGTGAACAGCACAAGTGACTATGGAATCATGTACTCACATAGTTCAAGTACTGAACTGATGGGATATTATGATGCTGACTGGGCTGGAAGTGCTGATGACAGGAAGAGCACCTCAGGAGGTTGTTTCTTTTTGGGAAATAACTTAATTTCATGGTTTAGCAAGAAGCAAAACTGTGTGTCATTGTCAACTGCTGAGGCTGAGTATATTCCTGCTGGGAGTAGTTGTTCACAACTGGTTTGGATGAAACAGATGCTTGAGGAGTACAACATTAAGCAAGAAACTATGACCTTATTTTGTGACAACTTGAGTGCCATCAACATCTCTAAGAATCCAATTCAGCACAGCAGAACCAAACACATAGACATCAGACATCATTTTATCAGAAACCTTGTGGAGGACAAGATTGTTCAGCTGGAACATGTAGCTACTGAAGAACAAGTTGCTGATATTTTCACAAAGGCCTTGGATGCTAAGCAGTTTGAAAACTTAAGGAGCAAGTTAGGTGTGTGTTTGCATGAAGAGTTATAGCAATTACTGCAAACTGGATGTGAGGAAGATAGAGTACCTGCCAGTTGTGTCTATGCTAAGTGTGGTCCTAAACCTGAGTCTGAATCTGATATGTTTTCAAGAATCAGTGTTACCTGTTTTGATTTTATTCCCTATTTGAAGTCTGAGATGTGTCAGAATTTTGTGGCTAAAAAGGGGGAGATAAAAATTATGTATTGTGTTGGCTCTGATACTAAAAATCTTATGCAAAGTATTGCTGCTCAGGAGTTTTGTGTGAAGTTCAGTGTTCAGATTCAACATAAGAAGAGCTGTCAAGATGATATTGAGGGGGAGTATGTGTCTCAGGGGGAGTACAAGTTTGCTATGAACCTGAGTGTTTTTGTGTTGAAGAATGGTCCTGAAGATCAAGTGTGCTCTGATATGCTCTGATACCATAAATTCAGAAGTAAGGGGGAGTTTGATATATGCTGAGTGTATGTTGAGTTGCAGGGGGAGTGTGTGTGATGATCAGGAGTTGATCAGGAGCTCTGATACCTTGGAGTAGCTCTGATACCATGATTGTTTGTGATCAGGAGTTGATCAGTAGGTTATGTGTGCTTCAGTAGCTGATATGAACTGAAGCTGGTTTGTGTTTCTCATGATAGTCATAAATGAATCCGCTGCTAATTACTATGTTATGATTGATCATTGTGGAGTTCTTCATTGCTGAGTTGTTTATAAGGGAGATTGAAGAACTTGGATGGTTTTAGCCAAAAATTTGCCAAAGGGGGAGATTGTTGAGTATTTTGGTGTTGGCTGCATTGTTTGGCAAAACCAAGGTATTGAATAGAAGCATCTCCATATGTAGAACATTTCTTCAGTTGGAAGTTTTTCATTTTGAAGCTGTTCAGAAGCTCAAAATTACATCAGAAGCTGAATGCTCATCAGAAGCACTGTAGCACTTCAGAAGCTGATTCAGGTTCTGAAGTCCAGCGTTGACTTTTGTTGACCTCATCAGAAGCTGGGTTTTCAGAATTGTTTTGGCGCGAATCTTTGCAAGATTGATCAAGGAATTATTCACGCGTATTGCTTCTAGAATGCTGATTTATTTGGAGAAGATTTTATTGAAGATTTGGTTCAAAGATATGAAATTCATATTTTCCTGTTATAATCTTTAAAAGATTCAGTACAGTTTTATTTGTTACATTATTGGACCAATCTTATTTCAGTAACAAATCAAATCAGAAGATGAGCTTTATTTTGCAAGACTGAAGGCTATATAAGGAGGAGGGCTGCTGCTATTCAGGAGATACGAATTAATAGAGTTTAAGATCAGAGAATTGAGTCTTAGTGGTTTTTAAGCTTTTGCTTTATTTTTGTACGCCACTCATATGCTTTGAGTTGGTTTAGGATTGTTATTGAGTTGTAATTCATTCTAAGCCTCTAGGTACGAATGAAGTTGTGTTTTTGAAGTTTTCTGAAAAACAGAGTATTTTTGTTTAAGGGTTTCAGTAACAGGTTTGTTACTTGAATAGGAAGTTAGTGGTCTCTAATACTCAACGTGTTGGGTAGAATTCAAGACTAGGAGGAAGTTAATTGCTTAGGCTGGGAACTGGGAGTCAGTGTCTTGAGTCATAAAGATTAATTCCTATAGTGGAATTCCTTCCTGGATTGGTATCCCCCAGAGTAGGAGGTGTTTACTCCGAACTGGGTTAACAAACCTCTGTGCCTTTTTACTTTCCTGCACTTTAATTTGCTGCCTGTGTGTGTTTGTGTTTGTGCTCTGTTTTGCAAATTATTGTGTCCTGTGTGTTGTTCAGAACCTGTCTGGTTCAGAACCTGGTATTCTCTTTGTTTTGCCTGGCCAGAATTTCAATTGGCATCAGAGCAGACACCCTGCCTGTAATTTGGGTGAGATCCAGAGGACTTAATATCTGGCAAGCATGGATAGAGAAGGAGGATATGTCAATAGACCACCCCTACTAGATGGCACAAACTATGAGTATTGGAAGTCAAGGATGTGTGCTTTTCTAAAGTCTATTGACAGCAGGACTTGGAAAGCTGTGATTAAAGGCTGGGATCATCCTGTGTATACAGACAAAGATGGTAACAAGACTGAGGTTCTGAAGCCTGAGGAGGAATGGACCAAAGCTGAAGATGATCTGTCTCTGGGAAATTCAAAAGCTTTGAATGCTATCTTTAATGGTGTTGATCAGAACATGTTCAGACTCATCAAACAATGTACTGTGGCTAAGGATGCTTGGGAAATTCTGAAGACCACTCATGAAGGAACTTCTAAGGTGAAGATGTCCAGATTGCAGCTGCTGACCACCAAGTTTGAGAACCTGAAGATGAAGGAGGATGAATCCATTCAAGATTTTTACATGAATGTGCTGGACATGGCAAATTCTTTTGACTCACTTGGGGAGAAGATGTCTGATGAGAAGTTGGTGAGAAAAATCCTCAGGTCCCTGCCTAGAAGATTTGACATGAAGGTCACTGCAATTGAGGAGGCTCATGATATTTCTGCTATGAAGCTTGAGGAGCTTATTGGGTCATTGCTCAATTTTGAGACTGCATTCTGCAAACAGCCTGATAAGAAAGGGAAAGGTATAGCCTTTACTGTGAATACTGAAGCTGATGACCAACAAGAGTCTGAAGAGGATGACTTATCAGAAGCTCTTGTGTTGCTGGGAAAACAATTCAACAAGATTCTGAAGAATGTTAACAGAAAAGCCAAAGCCAAAGGTCAGAACATCAGATTCAATAACAAAAAGCAACAAACTGATGAGAAGAAGACCAAGTCTGAGGAGAAAAGTAACCAAGCCAAAGGTGTGCAGTGCTATGAGTGTGAAGGTTATGGACATATCAAAACTGAGTGTCCTACTTTTCTTAAGAAGCAGAAGAAAAGCCTAGCTGTGTCATGGTCTGATGATGGTTCTGAAGAAGATGATGTTAGTGAATCTGATATGTGTGATACTGGTCTGGTTGTAAGGTCAGGAGCTATCTTGAAGAAGGAAGCTGTTTTAGAGTCTGAGACCTTTTCAGAATCTGACTCAGAGTCTGAAGCCTCATCTGTGTCTGAAGCTGCTAAAACCTCATATGATGAACTAGCTGATAACTACAAGAAGCTGTATACCAGAAGTGCTGAGGTTTGCAAACAAGTTTTGGATCAGAAGGAGACTATTCTACAACTGGAGGCTGAAAAAGGTGAATTGTTAGTGCAGAATTCAGATTTAAAAGAAGAGGTGAACCAACTGAAATCCCAACTTGATCAAATGAAGAAGCAAGTGAAGATGTTGAACTCTGCTACTGATAAGTTGGAGAACATTTTGGGGAATCAGCAACAAGGAAAAACTGGTTTAGGTTTTATTGACCAGACTCAGATTCCTAAACAGATGAGTTTTGTTCCTGCTACTCAAACTCATGATTCTATGGCTGGAACATCAAAGAAGAGACCTCAGAAGCAAGCCCAGATGCAAGGTCAGAAGCATATTCAGATGAGACCTCAAAAGCAAGCTCAGAAGAGACCTCAGATGCTACCTCAGAAGCATGTTCAGATACTACCTCAGAAGCAACCCCAGAAGTACAACAGAAGAAGGAGGAATCATACCTGGACCTGTCATCATTGTGGTAAGAAGGGACATATCAAACCTTTTTGCTTTAAACTGTATGGCTATCCTGAACACCTTCAATATAGAAGAGTGCAACCAGCTGCACCCAGACACAATGTTCAGAAGGTGTGGAAGCCCAAAGTTCAGAATGTAGGCTTGATTGCTCATACTTCACTGAGAGCCACTTCAAAAGAAGACTGGTATTTTGATAGTGGGTGTTCAAGGCACATGACTGGTGTGAAGAAGCTGCTGAGCAATATCAGATCATACTCCAGAAGTTATGTGACATTTGGAGATGGTGTAAAAGGTCAGATTCTGGGTATTGGAGATTTGATCAGAGAAGGTTTGCCCAGACTTAATGATGTGCTACTGGTGGAAGGATTAACTTCAAATCTGATCAGTATTAGCCAACTTTGTGATCAGGACTTGAAGGTTAATTTTAACAAACTAGAGTGTATTGTTACTGATCAGGAAGATAAGATTCAGATGAGAGGCTGCAGATCCAAAGACAATTGTTATTTATGGGTTTCTGAAGAAGAAAGAAGTCTGACTTCTTGTCTTATGAGCTCAGAAGAGGAAGTCAAGCTCTGGCACCAGAAGTTAGGTCATCTGCATCTGAAAGGCATGAAGAAAATCCTAAGTACTGAAGCTATCAGAGGTGTACCAAATCTGAAGATCAATGAGGACAATGTTTGTGGTGATTGTCAAATTGGGAAACAAACAAGAAAGTCTCATCCCAGATTAGTTCACCAGGTAACTACTAAAGTACTAGAACTTGTTCATATGGATTTAATGGGGCCTATGCAAGTAGAAAGTATTGGAGGGAAGAGGTATGCATTTGTAATGGTAGATGACTACTCAAGATTCACATGGATCAACTTTGTTAGAGAGAAGTCTGATACTTTTTTTTTTTAATATAGACTAACTAATGAGCAATGAATGTCTACCCACTTTTTCAGTCTCTCTCTTCTTATTTTTTTTTTTACCTTTTTTTTCTCTTTGATTCGTGATGCTTAGAAAATAGTTGTCTATTTTCTATGCATACTTAGTGCAAATATACATTGTCACAACAAATAATAAAGAGTAAGTAAAGTATCGATCCCATGAGGATCAGAGTGGATAGGTTCTAAGTATTTTCAAATACTAACTTTAGTTATTTAAAATCCTAATGACAAACAACAAAGATAAGGTATTAATATGATAAAGTAAAATGCAGAAGTAAATAAAACATGCAAAAAAGATTTAGAGATTCAAGTGAAAAAGTGTGGTTAAGGAAAGCTACAACTCTGAGTTATGGAAGCTATAACTGCGTACATAGATAGAATGATGTAGAGAGCTATAGCTTAGCACAGGTTCCTGGAAACCTAGTGATCTTTGGGGTCTTTCGACTCAACTATTATGTTGAGTAAGTGAAGACACACCTTCATTGGGGTGAAATCATAGTACCTAACATGCAACATTGCTAGGTTGGTCATCAGTATCTCTCTATATGAGAAGAGGTTGAGTTGTGGCCTATGCCAATAATCCTAGATAGATCTTGGCGCTTCTCAAGGCTCTTCCAAGATCTTGTTTAAATTCAAACAGTCTTTCTTGTTCCCATCTTCTTTTGGTACTTAGAGACGTAACTTATATCAAACAAATAGTTCCATTCCTATCTCCTTTTGGTTTCAAGGAATTTGACAATGAATGTAAAAGTAGCTAAGTTTTACTTTCAAAATAGTTTGTTTAAAAGAAACTTTAAAGGTTGTAACAAACTGAATTTGTAAACATAATTATTACATAATCAATCCTTAACCACAGAACTAGACATGGAGAAGATAATGAATAAATACATAATTGCATAAATCATTAAAAAAGAGTAGAGTTTACAAAGAGAAATTACAATCCTTTGACGATGGAAGTGGGTAATTTGCAGCACTCACTTAACAATTTACTCTAATGACTCTAAAACTTTAAGATCTAACTACTATGTTTTCAAGATGAAATGGATGAAGGTATGAAATGAATAAAAACGATTTGAATCTCTAAGATGGTGGCTATGGTTGATAGGAGTCTGCTACTTCCAATCTCTATTCTATTCATCACAACACATCACACCACTAACACACCTGCAAATGAAGGCTTGTTGTCCTTTTATAGTACAAGTCTTTTCTTATCCTTTAGTGCCTTTTTGGTCTTGGGTTTAGGGTTTAGGGTTTGGGTTTAGGGTTTAGGGTTTAGGCACAAAACCAAATTGCAAAAAAATACAGAGTTGTTGTTTAGAGCATCCAAATAGGCGTATGAATTGTCTGCCAACATAAAAATGATCCAAGTTCCAACAAATGCCTTATAGCAAGCCATAAACACCCTTTTAGGCAAAACCAATCCAATCGTAGTCCAAATCGAGGGATGAACATACGACGAAACTCCATCACAGTCTACCAATGGTGCATGAAGAAAGTGCATCAGATAGTTCTTAAGGTACGATGAACGAAAACTATTGTCAACACGAAGCATCTACGCATCTAGCCCCTCCAAGACATATCAGGCGATAGTCAAGACTTATTGAATCCAGATCATGGGATGCATCCAACAAATCAACACACCGATGAACATAACTTTAGAACCTAGATCTTAAATAAAAAAAAACTAAATTTCATATTTTCAAACAAACATAGAGACAAAACAAAGCCACCACCCAACTTCATATTTATGGAAACAAAGCGAAAAAGAAAAACATAAACAAGCATACTGAAGACTCGTAATCCAGTTTGTCAGAAGCCGCCGAAAAACAACAAATCGCCATTGCAAAACCAACAAAAAAGGGCCTCCAAACAAACAAATCCACAACACGTAGATCACCAAAACAAAGGCGGCGACACAACCACGACAGCTCAACCACCAACTTCGGCCCTCAGCGGCGACTCCATCGACAAACAAGCTCATACCCTCCGACGCAAACAGAATCCAACCCCAACCAAAACGAACTTTGTGAACGGTGACAAAGAAAAACAGAGGCACGGTGGATCGCCAGTCGGAAGAGGGAGAACCACCTCTAGATCTCACGGTCAACTCCATAGGATCCGAATATGGATTTTCAATGGCGAGAATCCAAATCCACTGATATGGATTTGGATTCTCTCCATTGAAAATTCTCTCAAGTTTTTTCAAGTGAAATCTCAACCATCAAACATGAGAGAGAAAATTATAATTAAATTATAGAGAAAAGTGGTTGTTGTGTTTTAAGGGTGGATATTGAAAATGAAGAAAACTTGAGAGGATTTTCAATGGAGAGAATCCAAATCCAACTGATATTGAACCACACCACCAGAGAACGAACCACAACTCCTAAACGATATTGCTTGTTAATGATGAAAGAGTGGTCATAAACTTTGATCATGCCATAACAGAGATTCAATCTTCCCATGATTATGTAATATGGGCTCATCACGACTTAATATTATTGACTATTTTGTTTATGATAGTTAGAATGCATACACACGTACATTAATAATATTTTGGGATACACATGTATATTATTTTAGATAATATGTATGATCTTACAGAAAGATTTTAGTTTATGTATTTATTCTTTAATTTTATAACATCCTAATAATTAGTTTTTTAATATCATATAAATTATTTAGGTACATTATCATACAATTTATTTAATTTATTTGAATTAATTAAATTTATTAATTTACTATTTGTATAAAAATTTACCATTTCCTTGGACAACTCAAGTAAACATGAAACAACAAGAAAATTTACCATTCCCCTTTTTATTTTTGTATCCATAAAAAATCAATATTTTTTTTAAAACTAAACCTACAAAATCATAGATCTAGAGCCGTTTAAAGTATATATCTCAAAGTCCTCGTGAGCTTAGCTCAATTGGTAGGGACATTGCATAATTTATGCAGGAGCCGAGGTTCGAACCCCGGACACCGCACTTCTTCACATTTAAATGTGTGACCTCCAACCACTAGGCTACTAGACAAAAAAAAAGTATATATCTCAAATGAAAACAACATTTTGAAACATTTTAAAAAACACTAAAGTTTATGAAATGATCTAAACATGCATATTTTTGCATAATCATTCTCACAACAACGATCAACAACACTTTAAAAAAGCGCTTTAAGCAACAAAGCAAGAAAAAGCATACGCCCTTCAACAGGGTTCAAAAATTGTGACTTTAAGAGGTAAAAATTGTGGGTAAGTGGGATTCGTCAATAGCTTCATTTTGGTACCACATTTTGTGTTTTTATGATTCTTGGACCACAATATTACTATATATAGTAAGTGGGTGGTTTGGAAATAAATCGGATCTAGTTCACTAATGATTCGAACATACGTTACTTGATAATGCTCTATTATAATTCTTTGACAATTCTAACCCTTATGAACAGTTTAAAACTATCGTGCTACTAAAAAACCTCTACTAGTGACAACCTCTTTTCTCGAAAAAAATCTGATTCTAGTACTTCTAAAAAGTAACGAATCAAAATTTCTCTACAACTACAAACGACATATTCATTCTCTGGTTGAATTTTGTTGACTATCAAAGTTTATTCAAATCTTTAATCAAACAAAAATTTATATTCGATTTCACTTAAATCCAAATTTTTTCACAAGGCACAAGGTCAGACAAATTCACAAAGCACAATATAAAATATTTCACAAGTTGCTTGATAGGATTTTTCACTTCAAGGGTTTTGAGGCTCTAATGAACACCATTTGAGTGTTGATTGTTGCCAAGTGTTTCTAAGGCTCTTGCTTCATGTCGAAGGTCTCCAGATAAGAAGGTTTGAAATTCTCTAGAACCAGACCCTCCTAGATTTCTTGGCGTAAAAGTTGAGGTTCATCCAACTCTTCGTTAGAATTTGTTGTATTTTTGAGTTGATATTATATTTCAAAAGTTATTAAAAGCTGTTAATTATTTGTTGTTGATTTAACCATGTGATATTTACTTAGTCAAAGCCTTATTTGTCAAATTCATTTTATATTTATTTTTGTAGCGGTTGATGCTTGACGGTTTGGTCAAATGCTTAAATCTCATTCCCTATTATTATGCCTCATTTTCCTTAATATAAGAAACAACTCACCATAACTCTCACGGATATATCCTTTATTTTCTTCTCCAAATATGGGACACGTAACTTACTACAATACAGAGTCATTGCAGTACAGGAAATATCCGCACATAGTATACACACATACATACATACTCTTTCACTTCATGTTTCTCTGTACACAAAATTATTTTCTCTCATTTAAATATTGAGTTTCTGGGTTACATCTCCTGTTATCTTTGAGATAAATTTAAGTTGTTCAGTCAACTCAGGCTATGATTCATATCGGGGAAGGACTTGTTGTATCCTGGATATGCGCTTATGACACAGATAAAATCCTCAAGGACAGTGACTATGTCACGCCTTAGGTTACATAATAGTGTGTTATTTTGCAGGTTTCCTCTAATTTGATTTGTGAAGATTTTGATGGAGCGGTGTCGGCAATCAAATTCGATAAGTTCCTTGTGCTTTATTTTACTTTATTTTTAGTCATATTTACTTATTATGATATTTCTCTTTAATTTCTTATATGTGATAATTCCACATCTAATTTTTGCAACAGAATTATCATCTATAACACTCTGTTGTTGGATTGTTTGAACTTGGGTATACAAGTTCTCATTTTGGCGTTACAATTTCTCCATAGCAGCCTGAACTGCGTGACAAACCTCATTATCCAATGGTGGGCACTAAATGATCTTGCTAAGTATTACAGGGTAGACCTTGTCGGTACCGTGATCAAGGCATTGAATGTTGAGTATTTAGTTTAAAATGTGTAGATTTCAATAAAACATTTGTTTTTGTTGCACATGCATGCATAATTCCCTTTTACATGATCACACACAAAAAAGAGTAATAGTATACTTAATGTAGGAGGGTTTTTATAGTATATTTAATATTTCAGTTTGTTAATTTATTTGCTTTATTTTAGTTTGTTATTTTTTTTGTTATGTTTCAGGTTGTTATTTTTCGGCCCATTAGGGGTTTGTTATTTCCCTATTTAAGCTTAACAGTTGTAGCCTAAGAGACAACTTTTATTCAATCAATAATATTTTAGAGAGTTTTTCTCAATTTCTGGTGGATTCCGGAACCCTATTTTCACAAGTTTGTCGTTTGTAAACTTGTTTATTTTCAACTTAGGTTTAGCGCTTGCTAGCCTACGTTTCCAACTGCGTCAGTTGGTGTTCTTTTCCTAACGTGATCAGCCATGGGAGATCAACCTGTTACGAAGGCAGACATTTACGCTTTAGCCGCGACGGTCAACGGTTTAACCGCAACGGTCAAGGCTGTATCAGATCAGATGGCGGCGTTGATAACTAAAGTGGACATCGCCAAAAACAACAACAAAAACAATCCGAACAGGAGAGGTGGACCAATTAGGGTTCCACGTGGTGGAAACAATCAAATTATTAGGGATTCAGGTTCTTCAAAGGTTTATCGAATTATTGATGAAATTGATGTCGTGAGGGTAAGAAAAGAAGAACCAGAAGAAAAAGAAACTGAAGAGCCTGAAGTAATTGAGGAACAAGCTGAAGAAATCAAGGAGGAAGAACCTTTCGAAAAGGAACAAACATCGGAGAAGCACGAATTTGTTTTTGATGTTGTCATGAATGAAGAGGTTACGAATGATGAGGTCTATCGTGAAACAGCGGAACCCATAGTATCCATCCAATCAACTAACTGCTTCAACCCAGGAAAAAATATTGTTGCTTCACGCTTTCTATTTTCATGCGCACCAACTTCATTATTAAGAGGACTTGCAAGTGGTGTTTCTGGTATGGCTGGTCTCGAAAGAACCAAAATCGCTCTTCCATCTCAATTAGCTTTGGCTTTTACTTTCAATAGAAAATTTGCTTTTTGTTTTTCCTCTTCAAATGGTCTCATCATCTTAGGTGATTGTTTCTTTGCTTCAAATATGAGTTCTCAAGCTTCTCTGTTCAACAGGATTTTATATGCGTTCCAAATCCAATAGACATTTTGTTTCATGAAAATGGTCAGGTATGGACTGCCTATTACCCCCTTTGCTTACTTTGATGGTCATTGTCATACCCCAATTTTTGACCTAAAATTCTTTTTTCTACTCGTCTTTTTAGTTCGGAATTTTTCGTCGTCTCAGACGAAATTTCGACAGGGAGGTATTTTAAAATACCTCATTTTTTTAATATCGTCCGGGTCCGTCTTTTTGTTTTTATTATTATTTCTATCTTTATTTTTATATTTTATTTGTTATTTTATTTAGCATTTTTATTATTTATTTTTCTCTTCCTTTTTACCTTTTTAATCAGCTGACTTTTTTCATAAAATTAATGTGTTTTTATGTTGTCACTTATTTGTCTTTTATTGAGTTTTATTGTCATTATTTTGTCAACCAGTCATTTTATGAGCATTAGTGATGGTAATTGGTATGTTAAAAAGGGGATCAGTCAACACTAAGCAGGGGGGAATTGACGCACAAAAGAATCCAGAATTCATCAAAAGAAAAAACCCACAATCAGTAAAAGAAAAAAACCGTCCGTACCATTCCTCGCACACAAAAAAACCCATCAGAACAACCACCACAAACAGCCACAAGACACAAACCGTACGGCCCTCCACCAAATTCAACAACACAAACACGCATTACCACCTCTAAACCAAACAACCATAAATCCTTCCTCCCACACAACACCAATATACGGCCACTGTTCACACAGAACCCATTCGCAACCCTCACACCCACAACACATACAAACGGCCTCCCACCACACGGCCCCCTCTTCTCCAGTAACTACACGAACCTCACTCATCCTCCTTCAACCACCACCTGGCCGCGCCCTCCTCTAACCAAACAGCAACCCACGGCCATAAACCCATAACCACCCCATTCACCACACACGAAAACCACCTAGCACTACCAACCTAGCATCACCTACGGCCACCACCATCAACACATACGACCTTCCCCCTCCTCTAACCAAACAGAACCCAGTCGTAACAACAACCCAAACCCAAAAATTCAACAAGAGAGGTAAAGGTTTTCTTCTTTTAGATCTAGGTTTTTTTTTGATTTTTTTTGTGTTAAGAAAAAAGAAAGTAATAATCGCATAAGAGAAGAGAGGGAGAAGAGTGGAGAAGAAAGAGAAAATCTGTGATAAAAGTGAGGAAAAAAACCGCATTTTGACATATATATGGACACCGAACCGGTTCGGTTCTCCCAAACCGAACCGGTCCGGTTCTTTCTTTGTTCCTCAAGGCCCAATTCGGCCCAGGCTTTCTCTCTCTTCTCCATCTCTCTGATTGCTCTTTCCACCCCCTGATCCTCTTCAGCACCCCCTTTTTTTTATTTCTTTTTTATTTCTTTTTACCATTTCTTGCACTTATTCTTTTGAAACTTTTATTTAGTGTCATGCATTTCATTGCTTTTAATTTTTTAACACACCATGCATTTTTATTTTTTTATTTTCCTTTTATTTTCATGCATTTTCATTTTATTTTTGCTTTTAGCATATTTACTTATCTTAGTGCATTTGCAATTCCCTTCTAGTTATTGTTTTGTCATTTTTTTTTTTGATTAGAATGTATTTAGGAACAAATGTAAATCATAAATGAGAATATGCACCGACACTCACACTTTATTTATTTTGCTTTACGTTTTTTATTTATTTCGCTTTATAAAAAGAAAAATACAAAAATAATAGGTAGTTCACTTTCGAAAAGGATTTCGTGGTGATCCAACGTCACCACGGAAATTCCTCGTCTTTAATTTTTAGTTACGTTTTAGTCTTAGTCCATTATCAAAAAAAAAACAAAAACATGCAAATAATCAAAAATCACAAAAAATCTTTTCTTAATAAACCTTGATTTTCAATCAAGTGTCCGTTTTTTTCTTTTATTTTCTTTAAAAAATCATTAATCCACTTTAATTACACTTTAATCATTTTCAAAATAAAAAACACAAACCAATTCCATTTTGCCACTTGGCTTTTATTTTTAAAACTTTTTAAAAAAAAAAATAATAAAAAACACCAAACAAATCAAACGTTATTTTTACCCCGAACTACGAGGTTTTGATCCCTCACGGGTACGTAGGCAAAGGACCTTGTCCTTCCAAATCATAAAAAATAAATTAAAAAAAAATATTTTTATTTTTTCTCACTATTCTAATTCATTCTTTCCCTTTTAAAAAAAAATAAGCAAGTTATAGCCAAAATAAATAAATAAAATCAAGAGGTTCTCGTAGAGTACTACGAACGTTTAGGGTGCTAACACCTTCCCTAAACGTAACTAACCCCCGAACCCTAATCTTTAAAAATGTGGTAATTTAGAACTTTTTTCCACCTTTCTTTTAAAAAATTTAAAAGTTCAGTCGTGAAATAAAATTAGTGAGTCAACGCTAATCAATAGCTTGATCTCCGAAAATCACCGCGACAGAAATGGCGACTTCACTGGGGATTCCCTAAGAGGGTTGAGCCTAACTTGAATTTATTTAATTATTTTGTGCTATAACTTGCTTAAGATAAAAATGAAAGTGTAAATATGTGCCTATGTGTTTTTTTTCCTTTTACGTGAGTGGTGAGATAAGTCCTACACCCGGACTTGAGGGAAACATAAGATAGGATGGTGGTATAATCAAAGTGTCTTTCCGAGAGTGAGTTTCGGATGTGGCACATGTGATAACCCCACTCAATGGAGGAATCTTGGAAGTATTACTATGTTGACATGAGTAGTCGTGTTCGGCATTGTTATTTTCAAGTGACCTATGAAGTTGAGGACCTTTAGTTACCTTTAACCCATCTTGGCCTTTTAGGACGTAGTGCGGTGACTAATCAAGAGTAGTCTTGAATTGGTTGATACGCGATACTACACTCAAACGAGACTTTCCTACGAACGTTGTTGGACCGGGAGTAGTCCCGTAATCCGACAATATTCGGAAGTGGTCGATGACTTTGGGAACTTGGTAGAACCCGTGATACAGGTACATATGAAACCATAGTCCTTACCAAATGGCGTGTTTACCCTCAACTCCAACATTTTGGACTTAACCTCACCATGTTTTCTCCGTTTTTTTAGCATAATCATGCACACATGCATCCATGCATAAACTCTTTTTTTCATCTAATTTATCGAAGGACTTAAACAAGTTTTTTTAAACATCATAGAGGAGCACTAGGAAGTACACCTTCAAGAGCCCTGATTTGTTGAATTTAAGGAAGCTAGGAGTCTTTAAATTTTTCCTGTTAAAATCTAGCTTCCACTAAAGAACTTTTAAATTGGTCCCTTGGCTTGGTTTCTAAAAAAGAACTATTTTGTAATGCCTTGATGCTCAAATGAGATGTTCAAACCATGATGTTTACAATTACTTCAACAAATTCCTTCGATAACAAATCTTTCTTCTTTTTGCATAAGCATAATCATGCATCATACTGCATTCATAGTTTCCAAATCGAGTCTCATCCTTCGTTTCATCACAAAAGGTTAATCTGCCGCAGTCAAAGAAAGTGGTCCGGCGCTTTCATTACAAACCGACTCGCACCTACAACACTCGTGCAAACAGAAGAGAGAAAATGGATGTGGTCGTGCAAACAGATAGGAGGGTTTTCTGCAATTGGATCGCTGTTGACATTCCCTCAATTACTCATGGGTCCAAGGAATGTGTTTTAGTTGTCTTATCTTTTCAAAAAAAATCCTTTCCTTTCTTCCGAGACGAAAGTGAAATCATGTAGGGCTCTACTTTTGTCTTCAAGTTACCACTATCAATGAAAAATTGTCGTTTCTTTCGCGACTTTTATTTTTATTTTACTGCTTTTCTGGAAAATGGTAACACAAAAAACCCAAAAAAATATTTTATTTTATTTTTAATCAATTTCAAAAGGTCTGCATTTTTCACTCATTTTCTAAAATCAATCATCAATCATATGTAGACTGAACATCAATAAACCCGTTGAACACTATAACCATATGCTCTCTCCCGACTTTGAGTTCCCTGTCTACGAAGCTGAAGAGGAGGAGGATGAAGAGATTCCCGATGAGATCTCGCGGTTATTAGTGTATGAAAAGAAGGTCATTCAGCCTCATGAAAAAGCACTGGAAGTGATTAGCTTGGTTTCCGAGGAACTGCCCATTACAGTATTCCTGATAAAATTCCAGATGAATGGTGTCATTGAAGCTGCGAAAAAAAACAAAAAAAACAACAAAAAAGAGAGAGAAAAGAAAAATACATCAAGAAGATAGTGCAGGAGATAGAAGTCACCTACAAAGACTAGCATGAGATGTATTCTCTTTACATGGTTACCGTACTTCAGTGCGCACTTCGACAGGGGCAACCCCTTTCTCCTTAGTTTACGACATGGAAGCGGTCCTCCCTGTGGAGGTCGAAATCCCCTCAATGAGAGTTCTGATGGAAGCCAAGTTGTCTCAGGCTGAATGGTGTCAAAGTAGGTATGATCAACTGAACTTGATTGAAGAAAAACGAATGACCGCCTTGTGTCACGGGCAGTTATACCAAAAGAGGATGAAACAAGCCTTTGACAAGAAGGTTCGTCCCCGTGAATTTCGAGAAGGAGACCTTGTGCTCAAAAAGATTTTATCCTTTTAACCGGATTCCAGGGGCAAATGGACGCCTAATTATGAAGGCCCATATGTCGTCAAGAGAGCGTTCTCCGGTGGTGGAACGACTCTTATGACTATGGATGGTGATGAGTTTCCCCGTCCTGTGAGTGGCGATGCAGTCAAGAAATACTTTGTCTAAAAACAAAAGAATAGCTCGGTAAGTCGAAAACCCGAAAGGGCGGCTTAGGCAAAAATGAGCGTCTCGGTGGACTAAAAACCCGGAAGGGCGGTCCAAGCAAAAATTAGAGACATAAAACAGAAAAAATAATCATCCTGATAGGTCGAAAACCCGAAAGGGCGATCTATGCAAAAATTAAGGATCAAAAGACAAAGTAACTGCATCGGGTTGGCCATCACTCACTTGGGGCACATTAGCGGTCAAAGAGACTCTGAATCTGAAACATCTAAACGGTGGAATTCAAAGTCGTTAGGGAGAATAGCGGTTATTGTGTTCAATGTACCTTCCCCTTTATATTTACCATTTTCCAAACTTTGTGAGATCCGTGGAGCCACGCCATTGGCGAGCCACCACTCTGTTAAATGAATTTGAGCCTGTGCCTTTTATTTGGAACTCCTGTTTATTCTGTTTATAAAACTACTTCTATTTTTGATGGTAGTACTTGAAGCAAAACTTTTTTTTTCAAAATCATAAATTTTTTTATAAATTTTTTTGGAAAGCATAGACAACAAACACATTCTCTCTGAACTCATGAATAAGTGAAGTGTGCGTCAACAGTTATCCTGAGAACGGACAAACTCTGCAGGTTAAACATGGTCAATTGCTTGAAAAAAAAAAGAAAGAAACAAAAGGGAAAAGAGCTCGGTAAGTCGAAAACCCGAAAGGGCGGCTTAGGAAAAAATGAGCGTCCCGATGGATCGAAAACCTGAAAGGGCGATCCAGGCAAAAATTAGGGGCATACAAAAAGAATATATTCCCGGTGGACTGAAAACCCGAAAGGGCGGTCCATGCAAAAGTTAGGGATTCAAAAAAGAAAAAAGAACAAAAAAGCATGACCACAGAAACACTAGTTCTTCTGCCAGGTTTTTGGATTAACACGTCTCCCCCAGGAAGTGTTTGCTCCCCACCGGTTGTTGCATACATCGGGCTTTACCCCGTCAATGTTTTGATATGTTCCCAATGGCATCATTCCCAATGAAGATTGCAGAGTGTTTGTACTGCGCCGTCGGTCCACTTTCCATCTTACCTGTCCAGTCTTGTCTCATCAAGTCCATCAGTTATACTATCCCACAAGTCAATCCTCCATACAGTCATACAAGTCGTATTGTCTTACATACATTCATGCATATACACATTCATGCATACACAACATGCACATAGCATCATTCAATGCATGGTTGCATTAACCACCCTGAGTCTTGCTTTTCATGTCAATCAATCATGAACAATTTGTGACTCTTTTTCCCCAAGTGTCATCCCTAGTATGTATGGTCCAGAGATGTCACCCTCTTTATGCCAAGCGGCAGTTCTTTACCGAACAGCTTGTGCGTACCTTTATTTCTCGTCGTCAATGGCAGTTCGGCAACAACCCGAACAGTTGACATCTACCTTTATTTCTTTGTCGTCAATGGCAGTTCGGCAACAACCCGAACAGTTGACATCTACATTTACTTCTTGTCGTCAATGGCAGTTCGGCAACAACCCGAACAGTTGACATCTACATTTACTTCTTGTCGTCAATGGCAGTTCGGCAACAACCCGAACAGTTGACATCTACATTTACTTCTTTGTCGTCAATGGCAGTTCGGCAACAACCCGAACAGTTGACATCTACCTTTATTTCTTTGTCGTCAATGGCAGTTCGGCAACAACCCGAACAGTTGACATCTACATTTACTTCTTGTCGTCAATGGCAGTTCGGCAACAACCCGAACAGTTGACATCTACCTTTATTTCTTTGTCGTCAATGGTAGTTCGGCAACAACCCGAACAGTTGACATCTACATTTACTTCTTGTCGTCAATGGCAGTTCGGCAACAACCCGAACAGTTGACATCTACCTTTATTTCTTTGTCGTCAATGGCAGTTCGGCAACAACCCGAACAGTATACATCTACATTTACTTCTTGTCGTCAATGGCAGTTCGGCAACAACCCGAACAGTTGACATCTACCTTTATTTCTTTGTCGTCAATGGCAGTTCGGCAACAACCCGAACAGTTGACATCTACATTTACTTCTTGTCGTCAATGGCAGTTCGGCAACAACCCGAACAGTTGACATCTACCTTTATTTCTTTGTCGTCAATGGCAGTTCGGCAACAACCCGAACAGTTGACATCTACATTTACTTCTTGTCGTCAATGGCAGTTCGGCAACAACCCGAACAGTTGGCATCTACCTTTATTTCTTTGTCGTCAATGGCAGTTCGGCAACAACCCGAACAGTTGACATCTACCTTTATTCCTTGTCGTCAATGGCAGTTCGGCAACAACCCGAACAGTTGACATCTACCTTTATTTCTTTGTCGTCAATGGCAGTTCGGCAACAACCCGGACAATTGACATCTACCTTTATTCCTTGTCGTCAATGGCAGTTCGGCAACAACCCGGACAGTTGGCATTTACCTTTATTTCTTGTCATCAATGGCAGTTCGGCAACAACCCGGACAGTTGACATTTACCTTTATTTCTTGTCGTCAATGGCAGTTCGGCAACAACCCGGACAGTTGACATTTACCTTTATTTCTTGTCGTCAGTGGCAGTTCGGCAACATCCCGAACAGCTGACACTTACCTGTTTACCGTCACTTTGTTGTCAGTGGCTAGTTCGGTTACATCCCGAACAGCTGGCAGGTTACTTTTATTTCCGTCTTTACCTCAAGTGGCAAGCTCTAACAAACGGGCAGCTTGTGGTCGGTGTCTTTTCTCATATCATATTTCCTTTCTCAGCTGTCAACACGATAGTTGATCCATTCCCCAGTGAAACTGTGTTATTCCCCAGTGGAGTCGGATCCCTTTCTTTAACAAACTCGGGTATCTTTTGGTTTTGTTTTACCCCCAGTCGGGTCAGCTTCGCCGTCTTGCATTTGCATTTGCATCACGAGCATCTCACATTTTTTCCTTTTAGGTCCAAAATTGGCGTACTCTGTATTTAAGTCCCTTCGACCCGTCGAATCCAAGATTTTCTCTTCAGATCTCCGGACGAAGAGACTTAAATAGGGGCATCTGTCATACCCCAATTTTTGACCTAAAATTCTTTTTTCTACTCGTCTTTTTAGTTCGGAATTTTTCGTCGTCTCAGACGAAATTTCGACAGGGAGGTATTTTAAAATACCTCATTTTTTTAATATCGTCCGGGTCCGTCTTTTTGTTTTTATTATTATTTCTATCTTTATTTTTATATTTTATTTGTTATTTTATTTAGCATTTTTATTATTTATTTTTCTCTTCCTTTTTACCTTTTTAATCAGCTGACTTTTTTCATAAAATTAATGTGTTTTTATGTTGTCACTTATTTGTCTTTTATTGAGTTTTATTGTCATTATTTTGTCAACCAGTCATTTTATGAGCATTAGTGATGGTAATTGGTATGTTAAAAAGGGGATCAGTCAACACTAAGCAGGGGGGAATTGACGCACAAAAGAATCCAGAATTCATCAAAAGAAAAAACCCACAATCAGTAAAAGAAAAAACCGTCCGTACCATTCCTCGCACACAAAAAAACCCATCAGAACAACCACCACAAACAGCCACAAGACACAAACCGTACGGCCCTCCACCAAATTCAACAACACAAACACGCATTACCACCTCTAAACCAAACAACCATAAATCCTTCCTCCCACACAACACCAATATACGGCCACTGTTCACACAGAACCCATTCGCAACCCTCACACCCACAACACATACAAACGGCCTCCCACCACACGGCCCCCTCTTCTCCAGTAACTACACGAACCTCACTCACCCTCCTTCAACCACCACCTGGCCGCGCCCTCCTCTAACCAAACAGCAACCCACGGCCATAAACCCATAACCACCCCATTCACCACACACGAAAACCACCTAGCACTACCAACCTAGCATCACCTACGGCCACCACCATCAACACATACGACCTTCCCCCTCCTCTAACCAAACAGAACCCAGTCGTAACAACAACCCAAACCCAAAAATTCAACAAGAGAGGTAAAGGTTTTCTTCTTTTAGATCTAGGTTTTTTTTTTGATTTTTTTTGTGTTAAGAAAAAAGAAAGTAATAATCGCATAAGAGAAGAGAGGGAGAAGAGTGGAGAAGAAAGAGAAAATCTGTGATAAAAGTGAGGAAAAAAACCGCATTTTGACATATATATGGACACCGAACCGGTTCGGTTCTCCCAAACCGAACCGGTCCGGTTCTTTCTTTGTTCCTCAAGGCCCAATTCGGCCCAGGCTTTCTCTCTCTTCTCCATCTCTCTGATTGCTCTTTCCACCCCCTGATCCTCTTCAGCACCCCCTTTTTTTTTATTTCTTTTTTATTTCTTTTTACCATTTCTTGCACTTATTCTTTTTAAACTTTTATTTAGTGTCATGCATTTCATTGCTTTTAATTTTTTAACACATCATGCATTTTTATTTTTTTATTTTCCTTTTATTTTCATGCATTTTCATTTTATTTTTGCTTTTAGCATATTTACTTATCTTAGTGCATTTGCAATTCCCTTCTAGTTATTGTTTTGTCATTTTTTTTTTTTTTGATTAGAATGTATTTAGGAACAAATGTAAATCATAAATGAGAATATGCACCGACACTCACACTTTATTTATTTTGCTTTACGTTTTTTATTTATTTCGCTTTATAAAAAGAAAAATACAAAAATAATAGGTAGTTCACTTTCGAAAAGGATTTCGTGGTGATCCAACGTCACCACGGAAATTCCTCGTCTTTAATTTTTAGTTACGTTTTAGTCTTAGTCCATTATCAAAAAAAAAACAAAAACATGCAAATAATCAAAAATCACAAAAAATCTTTTCTTAATAAACCTTGATTTTCAATCAAGTGTCCGTTTTTTTCTTTTATTTTCTTTAAAAAATCATTAATCCACTTTAATTACACTTTAATCATTTTCAAAATAAAAAACACAAACCAATTCCATTTTGCCACTTGGCTTTTATTTTTAAAACTTTTTTAAAAAAAAACTAATAAAAAACACCAAACAAATCAAACGTTATTTTTACCCCGAACTACGAGGTTTTGATCCCTCACGGGTACGTAGGCAAAGGACCTTGTCCTTCCAAATCATAAAAAATAAATTAAAAAAAAATATTTTTATTTTTTCTCACTATTCTAATTCATTCTTTCCCTTTTAAAAAAAAATAAGCAAGTTATAGCCAAAATAAATAAATAAAATCAAGAGGTTCTCGTAGAGTACTACGAACGTTTAGGGTGCTAACACCTTCCCTAAACGTAACTAACCCCCGAACCCTAATCTTTAAAAATGTGGTAATTTAGAACTTTTTTCCACCTTTCTTTTAAAAAATTTAAAAGTTCAGTCGTGAAATAAAATTAGTGAGTCAACGCTAATCAATAGCTTGATCTCCGAAAATCACCGCGACAGTCATCAAGGCACTATCAATTTGATTAATATCATGGACTTTGATACCTATGCAACCTCCATGAATCGTATTGTTCTTGAGATTTCTCGAATGGATGGGGATATTTACGAATATGATACTAGTAATTGGGTACTTTGTCTAGTAAACTGTGATACTTCCTTTTTTTTTGGGCTTAAAGCCAAACCCCCTGATTCAAAGCTATGGAGTGGTAACCTTCTACTTAAGCTAATTTTATATGAGGAAATTGTAAATATGAGCCTTTGGTATGCTAATCTTGCATACAAAAAAGATGCTCAATCATGGAAGGTTTGTTTACCTTTAGGAGAGGCAAAACATATTTCTATGTTCCAGGAAGCTTATGTTGCTGCCATGCTTTATCTCTACCATGATAATTGTTATGAAGAAGTTCATAGTCATTATGATAGTAGTTTGCTTGTTGACTGGTTTTTACGAGAATTTGGGTCCTTTGTCTTTATTCGTTCTTGAACATTGGAAATTTCATGGTTTTCTTTCTCAAGTAACATATCATGGTTGGATGACTTATCAAAAGAATTGGTATGGTTTCATGTGTTATGTTGGTGATACTTTGGTTAAGGTTGTGATGTTCCCTAATTCTAGGCTAGGCCAAATTTTGCTCAAACCCACACAATTTATGATCTTTTACTGGGAGATTCAACATAAAGTTCTTGATTGGGGCATAAACATATTTGTCTTAATGGTTGCAGCTCCATTTTGTTCCTTACTACAATTGCATAATCCACATCACATTGATGATATTTTCTCTCACAAGACAACTTCAAGTTCCATGCAAAATTTATTTAACGAGGTTGAGTTTGATTCAGTTATTGGAGTCATGGAGATGATGTTGTATAAGGGTAATTTTCTTAATATATTGAGATCTTACACTCATACCTCTGGTAGCTCGTGTTTGATCCTTGATGAGATTGCTAACAATTCATCAAGTATTAAAGATGGTGCAAGTAGTTGTGAATATTTTGTTGGTATGCTTCAGCATTGGGTGAGCAAATTTAAATGGTTAAACTCACTCTATGGTACTATTTTTAAGGCCGACCAAAGTGAAGTGCAAAGATTCCCAACATATACAATGACTATTCCTAATATCTTTCTCCATGTAGCCACTAATGTTGTAATGAGAAGTGGAATTTTAAAATTCTATGTTGCATCAGCTCTCATTGATTTAGCTTGCAAGGAAGTTGGCAATAGCTTCAATTTCTCTAATGATTATGAATCAGCCTTACGGGGAATTACTTCAGTTATGGAATTTCATCATGGTTTGATAAAGTATTATGGCTTAAATGATGTTGTCAAGTATGAACTTATTGGATTGATGTGTGACCTTCAAGGAATAGAAATGGTCTACAACCAAGAGGCTGATTCTTCTTTGCATTTCACTCAATGGGATCCAGGAGGGTGTTCTCTTGTTCATTGGAAGAGTCAACATGCATGGGAAGCTCTTTATTAAAATGTGAACTCAAGGTCGAGTTCTTCAGAAGTGGAGGAGACTGATGTAGGAGGGTTTTTATAGTATTTTTAATATTTCAGTTTGTTATTTTATTTGCTTTATTTTAGTTTGTTATTTTTTTTTGTTATGTTTCAGTTTGTTATTTTTCGGCCCATTAGGGGTTTGTTATTTCCCTATTTAAGCTTAACAGTTGTAGCCTAAGAGGCAACTTTTATTCAATCAATAATATTTTAGAGAGTTTTTCTCAATTTCTGGTGGATTCCGGAACCCTATTTTCACAAGTTTGTCGCTTGCAAACTTGTTTCTTTTCAACCTATGTTTAGCGCTTGCTAGCCTACGTTTCCGACTGCGTCAATACTATAGCTTGAAAATAGTACTAAGGGAGAGCAAAACCAGGGTAAAAGGAAAAACGAGGAGTAAGCTTTTGTTAATGAATTATAAGATAGTGATTAAAGTAGGTGACCATAATGCCTAGAAAGTAAAAGAAACAACAAAAAAGGAAAAGTTATGAAAGTATGTTCCTTTCTTTCTCTACTCATCTTTCTAAATTGCATGCAAAACGATGCCAACTTAACCCATCATTGCTTCCACTCTCTTTGTTCACTAATCCCCATAAAAATGTAGTCATTGATCCCTTTCTTTCTCTTTAATAACATATGGATACCCTTTTTGTCAAAGACACATAGAAATAATCAAAGTGGTGTTATTTAATTAGAAAAGCTCTCCATAAAATAAGAATATAGAAAGAATGGAGATTTCTTGGTGAAATGCACAACTACATGGTAGAATATTACTTTCCTCTTTCCATTTTGTCTCTACGTCAGTGGATTAGAAAAACTTAACCATCAAAAGCATCTTTATTTTATTGATCGAGAGATATAAAAAGATGTTCAACATTTTCTTTCCATTAACTAGAAAAAGGACAAAAGATTACCTTTTTGAAGTAAGTTATGTTGAATCTTTTGCGATTTTATATTAATTAATTACCTAATACGCCAAAATAACACAAGTAGATGTCCTTCAAAAAACACAAGTAGATGTAGATCACTTTGGCTTAGATTGTGTTTGAACCACGCCCCATTTGTTTTAACCTGAAAACCAGAGGCTCCAGTATGTAGCTTCTCCCTCACCTTGAACTCCGTCGCGATTTTGCCATGCCGGAATCTCTGCAGGGACTCCCTGTCCCATTTGGGTCATGTGGGTAGAGAGATTTTTCTTGGCGGCGTGGATCATACTCTTGCCGTTATGTTTTTTGAGCAGTTGGCTAAAATAATCTTTAAATATATGTTTCAGTATTTTATATTATGGATCTAACTCATCCTTACAAAATCGAATTGTAAGGTGAGAGGTGCTTCCTCTTTATGAACTCTTAAGTCATATCTATTCAATGTAAGACTTGAGTTTTTTTTTTCAATAATGAACTCATAATTTCATTTTTTATGGTAAAATCTTTACTACCAATATTATTAAAAGTAACAGAAAATTTGTTTTTTTAATTATATATGTTGTCCTTGCGGGAATCATAGGGATATACTGGGATAAAGATAGAGAGAAACCACTCCCTAGAGTGAAGAATGGAGAGTATTGCTTGACCCCTTGACATCCCTGGATCCGGTTAACTAAATGTCTCATAAAATTTATTATACTCATTAGTTGTGGTGTCGGTTGGATGCACAACGGATGTAAATGAAAATAACGTGGAGATGATTGAAAAATAAACAAACCTTTTGACATTAAATGTTTAATCTATCTAAGAAGTACTTTTTACATCGGTTTTTAACTAACAGATGTAAAAGTTTTTTTTTAAAAAATTCGTAAACAAGATGTGTTTTTTCTCTCTTCACTCCATTACTATAAACTCATAATTATTCTCATCCACAGTTCGTGCAACTATAACGCTTCCAACTCCACTGTTGTTCTTGTACGTCGTCACAAGTCGTCTTTGGTCAATACATGGTTCATCCATTGTCATGTGTCATTCTAGTCCGCCTCTAGTTTATGAATGGTGGTTTTCTATCACATCAATATTATGTACTCCTTTGTTGCAGTTCAATTTGTCCCTTTTAATTAATTTTGGTAAAGATTTTGGATATTTGTTTTTTATATGAAAAATAATATTACTAAGAGGAGTAAAAGGGGTACTCTAGCTCAATGCACTCATGAAAGTAATTATGTCAACAAGATTGAAGACAACCTTAATAATAAACCAACTTCATGAGATAGTTTTTATATAAGAAACAACTCCATTAAAGTTAGAAGAAGCACCATCTTTAAAATAATTTCATTCCTCCCTAACAAGAAATCCCACACAACATCAGTCCAACTTAAGTGTCTAAGTTCCCTAACTCACTTGCCTCTAAAGGGTAAAAAAAGTAAAGGAAATCAGCAACAACTTCATTAGGAACTATTGATACTTCCTTGATTTGTTTTGCTAAACATGGTGTACAAAAAATTATTTTTAGATCGGTTAGAAACAGCCTTTGAAATCGATGCCCGTCCAATTTAGTAAATGAGTTTGTTTTAATCCGATTTAAAAATATATAAGTTGGGTCACCAATTTAAAATCTTTGTATTAAAAAAAAAAAAACCTTACCACTGTGTTGATTTTTTAAATCAGGTGCATATCAATCCGTTTAATAGCTGTGTTTTTTTTTTTTTTTACAAAAATAGCTTTGTTAGAAAGTTTGTTTTAGTTTTATTAGTTAGAGGCGGATTAAGAATTAATTTTTTAGTGTTGCTAAAATAATATATGTAAAAAAATTGGCCAAATAAAATTAAAGACCGTACTATTTCAGTCAAAGCAATAATTTTAGTAGTTTTATTTGGGCTAATTTTAGTAGACTATATGTCCATTTGTAACTCTTAACAATTACTAATTGAACAAAATGAACGGTCTCCTCTAACATTTTATACTTTCTATTGCTCTATAAAATATGCTCTTCCTTCGCTTGTTCTAATAGACATCCTTCATATGTAATAAAAAGGAAAAATATAGTGTGGCTATAGCCACTCTATGCCATGCATTGGATTCGCCCATGTTACTAGTGTTGTTCTTACAAAATTCACAACTTTCATTTTTAGTCTTTATAAAAATTTCTTAAACTTTTCGTCATCCATTTATTTTCGGTTAGCGAGTATAGTCTATACCGTCTATTTTAGTTGACTTGCCACAAGTACATTTTATATTACATAGTATCTACAAGTGAAGCCTACATTACTACTTGATGAATTGAGGGTAATTTACACAAGTATGATTCAATTATGTAACGAAGAAGATGAAGGTCACATGTTGAATGAAGCGAAGCATATGAAGAAATTTGTTGTTCTTGAGATGAAAATGGTAACTATAAGAAAAAACCTATCCGCGAGGCCTACATTATGCTTTAATGAATTGGGTTAATTTACCCCTAATGATAAGTATGATTCGATTCTGGAACGAATGAGATGGAGACCACATGTTGAATGAAAGAGATGAAGAAATTTGATGCTCTTGATATGAAAATGGTAACTGATTGTAAGAATAAGTGTGTGTTTGGTTCTGCGGTGGATAGAATTGATTTTGACAGAATTGAGTTTGGCAGAATTGATTTTGACAGAATTGAGTTTAGCAGAATTGATTTATGTTTGGATACATTAATATAAAAGTGAGTTGAACAATAAATTTTAGTGTAAAAATTACCCAGAATCAATTCTGCAGGCAGAAGCTACGATTTCTAGCTTCAAGTAGAATCAATTCTGGAGGCAGAATCAATTCTACTTTTAAGAAACCAAACAAGCCAGAATCAATTCTACACGTCCAGAATCAATTCTGGCTGCTCCCACCGTGCAACCAAACAGGGGCTAAATATGATGAAAAGATAATTTTTTTATAGGGGTAAATTACACCGATTCATCTAGGGGTAATGTAGAAATTACCAGTATCTACATGGCAAGTTGGTCACTTTTTTTTTCTTCTTAAACATATTTTTGGTGTGAATCGAATATCTTTTATGCGCAATTGCAGAGAATAATCCTTCGAGCTGATTGGACTGCAATGGAGAACATGTTTAAGCATATGATTAAGAGAAACTATTTTACCAAAAAAATAGAAATTGAACCTAAATCCATAATTCCCCAATCTAGAAACTAAGATAAAAATCCTGGTCTAAATCTCACGCCATTTTGAGCCACCATCCCCACCATGTATTTTTCTGCTAAACATTCACTACACTACGGCCTCGAACCTGAGCATACTTGTTCGTTGGAAGCTTACATGTTGATTCCTATTGATCTTTTCACTTTCTTGGTTCAACAAATTGCAGTGTGGAATTCAATTTGCATTTGAAATCAGCTCGCACCGGAGCTCATGGTTGGCTTCTTAAATATTTTTCCCTTCAAATAATCGATAACAGCGTTCAGATGAACACTATGTGCTCGTCTGTCCGATCTTTTTATGTGTTTATACATATAAATTACGAACATTAGTTTTTATGAAGTTTTAATTAAAATTATTTTGTTTTTGATTAAAATTATTGGTATAGATATTATGTACTTTCATATTGTAACGAATTATACATAACTTTTTTTATAGAGAAGACAATTCCTTTACGAGAGACAAAAGGAACAATAAAACGACTTCAACAAGATGAACAGTAACGTGATCGACTCTACCTAAAACATAAACGCGTTCAATAGCCTCCACGCCTCTGGCGATCGCTCTTCTTCGACGGTGTTTGGTCAGATTTGTATGATGGTAAGGTTTCTCACACTTTTTGGGGTTTTCTGGAATTGTTTTTTATTTGTGTAGTTCGGTTCTTTGATATGCTTTCTGAAAAGAAATCGTGTTGTTGATTTGGATTCTGGTTGTTGGTCGAATTGGGATATGTTTTGAGTTGCTAGATTTCTGGATTTCCGCGATCTAGTTTATGGGTTGTTCTCGGTCATGGAAGAACAATTATGCTTCTCGTGTTCTCTTTTGAGTGTGAATGAAGTTGTTGGGATGCCTATGTGTGTGCCGCTGAATGTTGTTTTTGACTTGGCTTCTGGTGGACCGATTGTGCCAGTCGAAAAGTCGGGTGCCAGCTTGGTTCCCAAAGCAATCAATATTGTTGGTGGTGTTGATACAATCGTCAAAGTTATAGCTAGAAACTTCACTGCACAATCAAAGTTATCCTTCGCTCAAGCAATGAGCAACAACGCATATTTCACAGTCACCGATTTACCCCAACCCTGTATGAAAGGTGACTCAATTTCAATCAAAATCTCCGAGGATGAATACACCAAGGGAGTTGAGGAATGCAAAAATATCCTCCATGGGAGGTTGATTTTGAAGAAAGGAGAGAAACCTTCCTGCAAAACAGCTACAAGAAACCTTGGTTCCACTATGTAAAACCAATAATTGGAAGCTCTTTACACTGGGCAAAGGTTTCTTCGAATTTGTCTTCTAGACTATTGAAGAAATGAGCTCCATTTGGTCGACGGGTTTCTAGAATCTCAAATTTAAAATCCTTCGCTTTTCGCAATGGGTTCTTGACTTCTGCCCCGGCTCACAGAAACAATCTAATGCCTAGGTTTGGATTCGTTTCACTGATCTCGCTCGAGAATATTGGAGACAAAAAACTTCAATTGAAATTGCTTGTGCTATTGGTATGCCTATTACTTTAGATGAACCTACTAGAAATAGATTTTTTGGACATTTTGCAAGGCTTCTTGTTGATGTTGATTTATCAAAACCTATTCATGACAATGTTTTAGTCGAGCGGGAAGGGTTTGCATTTCATGTTGGTGTTGACTATGAAAAACATCCTGAATATTGTAAAAACTATTAGAATTTAGGTAATCACATATCTCAATGTAACAAGTTAAAGCATGGAAAAATGGTTGCAAGTAATAAGAAGATAAACCTAAAGCACAAGAGCCTATGATAACAAAAAAAATCATTAATCAGGGTGAGAAAAACCCTAAATTTGTTGTTGTCCCTCTGACTTCTTCAGTAGCAAATGCAGAAATAGAAGATACAAATGTAGATAGGCTTGCCACTAACGCTCATGTTGTAGAATCACATTCCCAATGTGGAGTTAGATGGCAATACTGTTTTACCATTATCCCCATCAGATAAATGAAAAATTGATAACAATTGTGACGAAGCATCTGATACAAACTCAGTTGACACTTTCTTTCATGAAGAGTTACACGAGGAAATTGTAGAGAAAGATCATGCTCAGAAAGATCTTGATAGGTCCATAATGGTGACAAACTCTAACTTGTCAAACTTTAGTTAAAATGTTATTCATGACATTCAAGTTTTAGGGCTTGTTCCTACTGTGTCACAACAAACTATGGATTTTCTGAGCGATTCAGGATTAACATGGGTCAGAAGGAAGATGTTGTTGATTTAGACACAAATCAACAATTTCAGTTGGTGGTTCCATAGAAAAAGAAGAAGTTAAAGCAATAATCTGAGACTAGCAAAATGTTTAAGGTATGGGTTTCCAATCGTCTGCCTCACTAGTAATTTGGTATAATGTTTCTATTCTGGATTTTGCCAGTTTTATCTATTTTGGTTTGTCTTTTTCTTTTTTCTCGAGGGTTTTGGTTTCTGTCCCCCCTCTTTTTTGTACTTTTTATTTCTATTTATATATTTCAAAGTGTTGTAGCTAGAGATCCCTCTACACCCTTTCTTTTGCTAAAAAAAACTATACTTATATTTTTCAATGAGACCAATAATATATCAAATATAATATAAATTCTTATCTTTTTGAATGATACATTAAATGTAGCGTTCTTATAGGTAAGTTTGTTTAAGAGTATAATTGAAAGTGAACAAGCTAGCCTAATAACATGTATTCTCTTAATATATTGTATAGATATGCTTTGTTTTGATATTTTAAGCTAATTGGAATGAATACTTTCTCAATGGAGAGAAGAAGTGGTGATGATTTTTTTTAACAAACCAAACTTAACACATTTTATTAATCAACAAAAGTTTCTATACATGGAGGAATAAAATAAAAACCATGGCGACTAACATATGAAATGGTCGTTCTCACAAAGTTACCAATCAACAATGAGTATTCCACGGTCAACTCCTCCACCAAATGAAACAACCTATGTCTAGAACTCTACCTTAACACCGAAACAACGAATCCCCTTCTATATAAATCAACATCATATAAGAAACATTAACATTTTTATCAATAACCAATCTATGTAATATTTTGAAGTAATCTCTTAACACTGATGGAATCCACTGTAACAATGCGACGTCAAAATATTTATTTTATCGTATCCACAAGGACTTGATTAATTAACTATTCATTTTATTTGATTATGAAAGTTTTGTAGTTAGTAGTTGGTAGTGTTTAGTTGATTGCAGGTTTTTATTAACAGATTACGAGTAAAGGGTGAAACACACGATATACAAGATATGTTGGAATTAAGTATATTACTTAGTTCACTAATGTCTTCCCTTGATCGATTATAAACTCCTCCTATTCCAATTATACCTTCCCCCATCATCCTCCGTAGATCTCGGTGTCTCACAGATAATGGTCGATCAAGTCTAGTTTCTAACTTCCGATGTCTCGCTCAATTAGCTAAAAGAGAAGCGTGAAGTTCCGACATGGTGTGTGATTGTAAACCTAGACCGATGTCTCACAACTAGCATATACAAGTGCCCTTACCCATCTCCCTTATAATGGATGTTTATGTCTAGCACACCTCATGTCAAAAGATTAATCTAGGATTGCACAAAGAAGAATTAAGAGCAGTAATAAAAACTCCGATAACGAAATTGGATTTATTTATATCGAGTCAGACCAAATATTTACATTAGATTCCTAACTAATTACACTTGATCCCAACACAGAGAAAAATTAGCTACACACAATGTATAACTTGCAAAACATAGGAGAAGATGTCAATATGTTGCATCAACCGGCTTGACCTACAAGCCTTTGACGTTTCCACCTAGCTTCTACCCTTTTTTTCTCTCTCCTAAGCTTTCTTTCTCAAAACTTGACTATTGAGTGAATGAAATGAGGCTTCAAGCCGATACGTTGTTTACTCGACGAACAACCGTTCTTGCTACAATGGGGTTCCGCCACGTCAATCAAGTGGGGCTTCATACCACATTGCTCTCCAGGCGAGTCATATTCTTCGTTGGGCGATCTTCCAGCTCATCCAAGTGGTTTGGGCAAATTTCCCCTGTTTTAGGCTTTTTGGTCTCTTTATTGCTTTGTTGGGCGAGTGTTTGGCTCGTTATGCGAAGGCCCTGATTTTTCTCATTTAGGTTCAATGCTTGCATCTTTCATTCTTATTTTATGTTTCTTTCACAAAAAAAAAAGAAGTAATATAATGTTCGTTTGACACTTATCAAAAACCAAACCATCTACCCAAGAATTATGCCAACTCTACGAATCCTTCCCATTTCCAATCACCTTTTCCAAATTTTTGAAAACCAATTAACGTGATTATTCTAAAATAGTATCCCATCCTCTTTGAATATCTCTCCACCACACTAAATCTCTACTTTAACCTGCAATCATACCACCATTTAACTACTCATATTTTCTTTTGCTAAATCTTTAAACTACAAACCATTATTCTTTACCTCCAACACATTTTTCTAATTATGCATAATTAAAAGCTTGCATGTGCCGCTCACCTTACCCATCTTTTCCTTTAGATAGGTACACCTGGCATCATTTAACCCAATGAATTTTTTCTAGGCTTCTCATTGTCCTCCCATACATTAATTTAAAGTTTAAAATGTGGTTTTGGTCCCTGCAAATATGTCCAGTTTTAGTTTTCGTCCCTGGTAAATTTTTTTTTTAAAAGGTCCTTGCAAAATATTTTGTTTTTTAAAATAGTCTCTGGGCCAACCAAAACGCTGAAGTGGCATGATTTTGGTCCCTGCAAATATGCTCAATTTTGGTTTTCGTCCTGGGTAAATATGAGAATTTAACTAGCACTAAAAACACATTTATAACAAAAAATTGTGTACCGATATGTCTGTAAAATATCTACTCGCCCCTTACTAAATAATATACAGAGGTCCATCACTTGAGAAACTCACGAGATCCAATTTAATCCATGAGAAAAATAAAAACAACCTTTAGTTATTAAGAAAAATAATATGGGATCTTTTAGATTTAGATTAACCGATTACCTTAAAAAAGATGTCATGATATTAATTAAAATATTTAAATGAATAAAGTATATTTACTTATATCAAAATAATAAATCTTATGTTCACCTGAATTAACACAATTTTTAATATACACACAAGTTGATTGTCAATTTTTATTTTTATTTCAACACAAAATAAATACTAAAAACTAAATTTGATGTGGAGATTTTTTAGAGGACATATGTTTGAAGAAAATATTTATAGGGACTGAAATTTTTTTTATAATTTTACAAAGACGAATATATATTTAGCCTTTATTTAATTATATAATATGTCACTGATATTTTGTTATCTTATTTTTATCTATTAATGTTATTTTATTACATTTTATTACTCATAGTATGTGATTTTTTTTTTTACAAAAATGATTTTTATTCGTTTAAATTGAAAGAGTACATTGATACAATACAAATTCAAAGTCGTTAAAAACAAAAATGATGAATATGCGAACAAACTCACAACATCTATGTTAATAGCATAAAACGACAGAGTACATATGCCTACAAATATGACTATGTTTAAGCCTCCTGAATACTCAATGTTAACGACGCCAAAGTTATTGATTTGATCTGCACTGGATTGACGATGATCTAACAATATGAACCGAACAAATACTTGAACAAGACAGGAAAGATAAACAATGTTGCTCTACAATAATTGACCCAAAACCACTCCTTCAATGGAAAAAATGAAAGAGAGAACTTAGAGATAGAAAACTATGGTCGACTTGTAGAAGAGGGCGGAGCTAAAGTTTTTAAATCAAGTGAGATATTGTAATTTAATCTTCAATCGTTAAATTAAAATAAAATCAAAATGCTAAGTTGTGGAGTACATTTAATAACCTACTCCTGGAGTAAATATATCCCTTCTCATTTATATATATTACTAACAATTTTCTTTAGGGATGTAAATGAATATTCATGGGCGCGGATAGTATGAAATATGTGTCCGCTCCATTGGATAAATATGATATACGTGCCCTCTTCATATCCGCGCGGATATCCGTTATGCGGGTAATCTACGAATTTTGAGGTATCCATGTGTATATACAGATATCCATGGATAATATTTTTAAAAAAATTGATAATTTTTTTATAATTGCATAAAATTTAACGACAAAGTTCATCACATTCATTTTCTTATTTTTACCAAAACATAATAATATCCATTACAATAACAATATCCATACATGATAATATACACACCTTTCATTATTTCTAACAAAAAAGAGCTAATCACACTTAACAAAAACGTAGTTACTTGAATAAACAAAAAATATCAATAATGTTCATCTTATTTAACAAAAACTAAGTTCCTTTGATTCAACACAAACATAAATAAAGTTCATCACATATAACACAAATAAAGTTCCTTGCTTAAGAAAAGCATAAATAAAGTTCATCATATTCAACAAAAACAAACTTCTTGATTCTACAAATTCATGGTGATAAACTTAATTATGTAATTTACTTAATTTAATAGTGGGTATGGATATTCAGGAATGCGGATACCGTCAGATCCTGATTCGTATCCATTAAGTAGTGAATAGTTGAAATATCTGTTTGTTTTATCTATGGATATCCATTAAGGTATCTGCACCGTGTCTGTGACGGAGTTTATCCGTGAATACTCACGGGTGTGGATTTTTTTGTCATCCCTAGTTTTCTCGTCACATTTTATTTACATGTAAAGGATACCAAATTCTGGTATAATCATTTTTTTTTCCTTTTAATTTTACCTTTCATTAAGAATGTCTTTTTTATAATCAATGTTTTCTAAATCAAATTATTGAGTTTTTTTAAATAATCGAACAAGTCTTTGTAATTTCTATTATTTTCATCAAGAAAAATAGACAAACAATCATGTTGGACGTTGGTATATATAAATTGAAACGAATCAACCCCATGTTGAAGGTTTGTATCTGTTTCCGGGAATCCTCTTGAAAACTTTTTGGTCTGACAGTTATAAAAGAAAATTGTAGCACAAAGATGGTCACACAAATATATGTCCGAATATGCAGTTTGGTGCTGATAATTGATGTACAAATTAAAAAGCTTTATCTGGACTCAGTTGAGCATAACATGATTTGTTAGGACAGCAAGAAATGGAACAAAACAAACTAAAGCCTACCTATGTGTCTATATAAGGTACCAAAATAGGTCAGAGACCAAAATAACTAGCGTGCCTTTAGTTACTAGGGTGACAATAGACCTTTCAAAAGAGACAGTGTATGTTTCTTCAGAAATAATGCATTTGTGTTGTATGTTCTCAGAGTGCTGCTGGTCATGGAATAGACCAATGAATATATATATTGTATTCAGGGACAAAATATCAGCAGCATAGTCCAACCTATGTACCAAATGAGCGTGCCCTTGTGCATAATTTGTCATATGACTTGGTCGTAGGCTCGTAGCCGCATGTAAAAGTTCAAATGGTCATGCATAACAATATTATGGCTCGTAGATTCATAGATGTTGTGTTTAAGAGAATTAGTTTTGTCATAAAATGGTTACTTGCGCAACTCATCATATGTTTGTGTAATTTTTTCTATTTCAAATTCAATTGTGAATATTATATGAAATCAAGTTACTTTTGTTTTTCCCTCAAAAATAAAAAAGTTACTTCTGTTTGAAAAAAATAATATTTAAATTGGATTATTATAGATGGATTGAAACATTTAATCCATTCATTAGCAAATTGATAAAAGGATGAAAAATGTTACGTGTTATTTGAAACACTTGTTAAAGAATTAAATATAGTAATAATAATAGGAGTAGAAGAGTTTGTGCGGTCAAATTTTTTAAAACCTAAATAATATAATTTTGAGTAAATTACACTCCCCTCCCCTAAGAGAAACTTGAATTACACTCCCCTCTTATGTTAAAATATATATTCACCTCCCTTGAAAAATAAAATTTATACTCCCATCTCCTATGAGATGCTTGAATTACAACATTCTCCTTTAATAATTAAATATGCACTACATTTTACATAAATAAATATTTTTATGATATATACTAATTTTGAACAACCATTTAAGAAAAATAAATTCAGTTTCTTTATGATTTAAATGAAAATGATAATAAAATTTGAATATTTTATTATTAATTTTATAATTTAGGGTATAAAATTCACTTTTAAATAATCCTACTTTATCGACTTTAGTAATTTTTTACGTATTTTAATTTTATTTTCTGTTGTTTCATATTTTATGATAGAGTTTAAAACTATATGTTAATGAAATTGTGAATTAAAAAATAGCAAAAAATATGCATTCGAACTTTGCCAAAAAAAAGATTAATTTATCTATGTTATATACTAATTATTATAAAAATAAAGATTAATTTTTTTGCTAGATTATTAGAAATAAAAAAAATTTATTAAGGGAGTAAAGTGTAGATTTTAACATAAGAGGGAATGAGAATGTAATTCAAGCTTCTCTCAGGGGATGGGAGTAAAATGTTTTCTAATATGTTTTGAATAAGAGGGGAGGGAAGTGTACATTTTAACATAAGAGGGGAGGAGAGTGTAATTCAAACATCTTTCAGGGAAGGGGAGTGTATATTTAATTTTCAAACATTGAATTAAATATTTTTATGATATATACTAATTTTGAACAACCATTTCAAAAAAATAAATTCGGTTTCTTTATGATTTAAATGAAAATGATAATTAAATTAAAATATTTTATTATTAATATTTTACTCTATAATTTTCAACACAACTTATTTGTTTTCTCTTTCCTCTCTAGGACGCTTGTTATAAAGAAATCTTCATCTATCATTCCTTTGATAGAAACTATCCGATTCATCTATTCTTTTGAGAGGGATTCATCTATTAACAATTTCAAATGAATGAATAGTCAGCCCATCTATTGAAATTAGAAATTGTTAATAGATGAATACATCTAAAAAAAATTATGCAAGCTTTTATCGGACAGTTAAGGGTGCTCTCGCGGAACCAACGTGGAAGTTGTAGTGTCATGACTACCATTTTGTTAGAGCTCCGTTGAACCACTAATGTGTTGGAACAAGAAGTGTCTTGGACAATTCCTCTAAGGTTTTGATGATAACAAAGTATTGAAGAATAATTGGAATACTAACATATGTTCAATGTGCAGAATCATCGAAAGATCTATCTATCAAGGAAGAACATATGAATAGCATCAGAAGGAACACGAGAAGCTAACAAGAGAAGCTAAGAACATATGCAGTTCTTTTGTCGTCTTCTGTCTACGTGCACAATCAGACAAAGGACATCAAGAACAAGCAAGCAACGGATAATTCCTCTTTCAGCAAAGGAGAACTCAAAGTTCATTTCAATGGGATTATACATATCAGGCAAAGGACCAACATTTTTGATCAAAGCTTCTCAACGACTCTATTTGCGTTGGCACTCTTCTCCAACGTCTCTCAAATCCATGCCTATAAAAGGAGTTGAAGACCACGAAGAAGATTAACAAGACTCTGCTACTTCAAAGTGCCTATACTTTGTCAAATTCAATAGCGCAAAGCACTTAGGATTTTTGCTTTCAAGTTTATAACTTAGAAATCCTATAGATGTAGAGAGTCTGTTCATTTGTTCATATACACCAAACATTGTTAAATCAGGTGTTGAACAAATTAGAAGTCTTTAGTTGCAAAGCTAAAGCGTATAAGTCTCTTGGTGAAACATTGAGCAACTAGAAGTCTTTAAGAAAGTCCTAGAGCAGGAAGTCTTAAGCTGTGTGCTTAAGCAAGGAAGTCTTAGGCAGGTGTGCTTAAGCAAGAAAGTCTTTAGGAAGAGTCCTAGAGCAGGTGTGCTTGAGCATAGTGAAAGTTTCTTAGAGTTGTCCTTGAGCAATTTGTAATCATTTGTGATTATAGTGAAATCCCTTGGAAGTGCAAGGGGACTGGACTACTCCTGGATTGTAGGAGAAACCAGTATAAAATTGCTTTGTGTCTGCTTTCTCTCTCTCTCTCTCTCTCTCTCTCTCTCTCTCTCTCTCTCTCTCTCTCTATCTTTGTGCTTTGTACTACATCTGCTGCATTTAGACTCTGTATCAGAATCTGTATACCACAGATTCTGAACAACTTTTGAACACCAAGAAAAAGAAACCAGAAAAAGCCAACACAATTCAAACCCCCTTCTTGTGTTTTTCTCACCTTCGGTGGGTATCAGAGCACGATTTGTGCTCTATCACTCAACCGTGCCACAGAAAAAGATCCAGAGAGAAAAATATGACTTCCACTGTAGAGACTTCCACTCCTGATATGACCACCACCACCACCAATGATAAAAACACTTACTCTGTTAAACCTCTTTCTTTTAATGGAGATGCTACACAGTTTTCTTGGTTGAAAAGCAAAATGTACAGTCACATTATAGGTGTTGATGATGAACTCTAGGACATTATTAAAGATGGGATTAGCTTTGAGGTTGATGAACAAGGCATGATGGCTGACAGAAGTAGTCTGACAACCACTCAGAAGAAGATGTACACGAAGCATCACAGGGTTCGAGAAATACTGGTGGATGCTCTGCCTCATGCTGAGTATTTGAAGATAGTAGACAGATCTACAACAAAATCCATCTTTGAATCACTCTGCTCAACGTATAAAGGAAATCAACAGGTCAAGGAAGCTAAGGCAAACCAATGAGTTCACCAATACGAACTCTTTAGAATGAAGGAGGACGAAGATATTGAAACCATGTATTCAAGGTTTCAGACTCTTGTGTCTGGTCTTCAAGTTCTGAAGAAAAGTTATGGTGTTCCTGATCATGTCAAGAAGATTATCAGGAGTCTCCCTGCCAGGTTCAAACCAAAGGTCACTGCCATACAAGAGGCAAAGGATTTAGGCAAGCTGATTCTGAAAAATCTAATAAGCTCTCTCAAGAGCCATGAGATTGAGCTCAATGTAGAAGAGAGCTAAGGAAGCAAATTGAAGGAGAGCCTAATGGCAACTTGGGATGAGTTTGATGAAAAGGCAGAAGATGACAATGATGCAGAAGAAGATAATCTGGGTTTGGCAGTTACAACACCATCATATACTGAATCTGCTTTAGACCCTGATGATGTCTTCAAGGGTTTCTTTGGACTAACAAGAGAGAGTTAATTGGATCAATCAAAGATCTCTGCACCAAACTCAGAAGAATGTCAAGAGACTACTCAAGTTTAAAAAGCAGCTTCAATAGTTGAAAGCCAGCTATGAGGATATGGAAGAAAAGCATGGACAACTTTTGGTAGTAAATGACATTCTGGAAGATGAAATCAACATGCTGAAAGGAAGTATTGAGAATCATGATTGCAGATCTGTAAACACAAATGATCTAATCTCTCAAGAGGTTCTAATCAACTTTGTCAAAGGGATCAAACTGGGTCAATCTATCTGCACAAAGAGCAAGGACTATGAAGAAGGAGTAGGAACCTCAAAAGGACAAAGATGGAGAAGAACAGAGTCAAATGACTATGAGTCATAGATTCCAAGCAGGCCAGAATCTGAAATTAAAAGAGCAAGAGTCCTGAAAAAGGTTCAACTAAAGATTCAGAAGCCATCAAGCTTCAGAACAGAAAGACAAGAAAGATCATAGGAGAATGACTACTTGTAAAATATTCTTATCCTAGTTTTCTGTACATATTTCTGTTTATAATTTGATAGATTTCAGCATAAAGAGCTTAGCATAATCTGGTTATGTGGAAGCAATTATGAGTTTTTATGAATCTGTTTAAGTCATCAACTTGTCAAAATTGTTAAAGATCCTGAGTCCAAGAAAGGAACATTGTTTTTTAATTTTTTTTTTTTTTTTTTTTTGGGGGGGGGGGGGGGATCAAAAGAAGTGCTAATTGTTAGGCAAACAATGATTGATAATTCTTGATAAACAATCTTACAGCATGTTAATTGTAGAGTAACCTCTATAGCTTAAAATGTTGAATTAGTCAAGAGACTACCAGAAGTACAAGAGTATGTTAGAACTTCTTATGAGTATTTGGCAGAAAAGATTTTTTTTATTTAAAATCCCTTCAAACAATATTGTTTTTGCTTCTTCAAACTTTAAGAAATCTCTCATCTGAACTTATCCTTAATTATTTTCAAGAAAACAGATGAAGATACAAATTTGACATAGCTGGTAACTAAAACTGAGGACTTGACTAAAATCTCAAAACTCAATCGGTCTAAAGAAATTAACCAAGCTTGAATCATACTTATCAGTCTAGTTATACCAATTATAATCTAAACATCTAAATCTATCTAAATCAATTGATGCCATGATTCACTCAGTATACTCTTATATGAATATCCTGAAAAATCTAGGCATACATGGTATATATACTTATGAAATTCTACCAGTTGAAGTGTGTGTGTGTCTGTGTGTGTCTATATATATATATATATATATATATATATATATATATATATATATATATATACACACACCTACTTTATCTACTAACAAGAGAGGCTTGATGAAAAATATCAAAGCCAGCTGAAAAGATATACAGGAATAGTGTTGAAAATCAGATGAAGAATCAGAAGAGGATCATCAAATGGAATGCTCTGAATCCATGCAAAGGTATGACATACTTCTTTTATTCAAGAGACTTAAGGTATGATGAAACTCAGAATCTGCTAGGACACAGAGGTCATTTCTGTCAGAATCTCCTATGAGCAAGTCTGCAGGGAATAAATATTTACCTAGATCAGAACATCTGATGTTTCAGACTCAGACAACACAGTCTCTGACGTGTCAGATAAGTGGAAAGGTCTCTGTCTCAATTACTGGAATTTCTCACCCCTCTTTGTCATTAATGCCCTTAACTGTTATCATTGTATGTTTGTACTCTCAAAATTTTTTTATTGAAAAGTTTACGCAAAACCACTTTTACCAAAATCACACACCTGCACTATCAGATCACACAACCTTGTTCTCAAAACCCTCCAAAAGAATACAACCATCTTTCAAATCAAATTCTTTGAAAAACCATATACATCATAATCATGGCCTCAACAGCATCAACATCTGGACAAGTTTCAACCTCTCTTAAAGGAAGAACGATGAAGATTCAAGAAAGGGAACTCAAGTTGATTAAGGAGCAAATCGAGGATTTCGACTCATTTACACTTAATAGGTTCAACATGAAGGAGAAGTTTGAAAAGTTGGGATGGATGGGTCTCTTCAATGTTCTAAATGGCCCATGCTACACAAGATTGGTGAAAGATTTCTGGGTCAGAGCTGAGGTCGTAAAGGCTACTGATAATCAACAAGAAACAGACGTTAAGTCATCTGTTATGGGAATTGAGATCTTCATTACTCAATCCACCATAGCTAAGCTGACTGGATTGGATAATCCAGGATTCTATGAAGTCAACAGGGATGTCATCATTTCAGAATTTGGGAAAGAAATCATGAGCACATTGTACAAGAAAATGGAGGGAGAAGACAAATATGATATAGAAGAAAAGGTGCTTACAACAACATATATGCATGATATAGAAAAGATTATGTTCAAATTTTTCATTCAATGCATCCTTCCTAGGGTAGGAAGTACTGATCAACCTAGTTGGAGTCACAAAGCAATGCTACTACAACTCAACAAGAGTAATAAGATCAATCTGCCTGCTTACATCTTCCATCATCTTTGCATAACCATTGACAATTCCTGGAGAAAGAAGTCAAGGATGATTGCTTATCTAAGACTCCTCACAGAACTATTTAATCAGTGCAAAATAGTTCAGAAGGTAGAAAGTATGCGGTATGTTTTCCTTGGAGAAGAAATATCTTCAGTTATGACAGCTGACCTTTTGGGCAATATGAGGATTGTAACAACCTGATTTTTAGTATTAGATTTATTTATTATTATTAATTGTTTATTTGATTGAGAATTGGTGGAATAGTGGATTTTGAGTGATTAAGAGTATCTTAGTCATTTTACGGGTTAGTGACATTTTTGTAATATGTTAGAAGTTAGAAATTTGAATTTAGAGAAGGGTGGTGAATTAGTAAAATGAGAGTTTTAAGTGGAGTAAAAGTGTAGAGAAATAATTATGCGATGAAATGTGACTAAGCTCATTAGAGTGAGTAACCCTAGCCCAATTGTATTTAAAGAGAAGTGTTAGTGTTAGTTACATTAGGTCAAAAAAATTTACAACCCTAGAGAAAGGAGGCTAGAGGGAATATAAGAGAAAGGAAGAAACTTGAAGAGGGAAAAGAGGGAAAAGAGGGGAAAGCTCTAAAAGTGGAGGATTCAAGCTAGGAAGCCATTTTTTAAGAGAATTCAGGGAAGGGGGAGATTATTTTTACCATATGGGTTTTAAGAAACAAATGAGTAGTTTGGGTGTTTGTGATTATTGCTTAATTTCATGAATTAGTGATTATTTGTGTTAAATTCGTATTCCGTTTATTGCGGTTAAATTGAACATGTTAGAATTGATGAATTCATGTTATTATTTTATCAAAGTTCATGTATGGTTATGTTGTTTTGGTAACTTTGTGATTTTTTGATGAATTTGATGAAGACATGATAATTGATGATGATTATGTTTAATTAAGTTGATTTTGAGCATGGGTTTGTGTTTAGTTTGTGAATTCATGATGTTATGTGATTTTGGTTGTGTTGAAGTTGTTGCTGTTGTTTATGAGAATTGTGAATATGTTGGTGAAAATGATTAAGTTGTTGTTGAAATGATTAAGTTGATTGAATTAAGTTATTATTGTTATGTTAAGCTGAAAGAAAGTTGGATAAGCTGATGTTGAGTTGTTACCATGTTTGGATAATAAGTTGTTTTGGTGAAATTGAGTTTTAAGTGAATTAAGTTGAATAAGTTGGAATTAAGTGATTATGGATAAGTTGTTTAAGCTAAGTTGAGGTGTAATTAACTGGATTAAATTGGGTTAAGGCTTTGGAACGATTTTGGTGCAAATTGGATCGAAAAAGATGTTGAAAATGATATTTTCGCAAAAAACACAAAAATCGGAAAATCATGCCGTGGTGTATACGCACGACCGTGCGCCCCTGGGGCATGGACCGTGTGTATCATTCGACATTAGTCAGCACTACCGTGCGCCCCTGGAGCACAACCGTGTGACCCTAATTTTGTGTGAAAACCCTATTTTATGACTTTTTGAGGTATCCAATGCACATTAAACTTGATTAATAGGTGTTTAATGAAGATGTAATTGAGGGATTAACTTGGACTTAAGTGTAAGGAAAATTGGAAGTTAATTGGTTTGAGACGGACTTATAAATTGTCTTGATTTAAGTTATGAAATGAATGTGGACTTAGCAAATAAGTGATGAGATATGTGTGGTGAAGAATGATGATGAGTTAATAGGTTAATGTAACCTTGTTTGATTAATTGTGTGTCATGAATTATGTGAATGAAGTTAGAGGAAGATGTAATGTTATGATGTTAATAACATGTTGATGAATGATAAGTGACGATGTTATGTGTTAAGTGACGATGATATATGATACATGACATATGACATATGATAAGTGACGGTGTTTGATAAGTGACGATGAAGTGACAATGAACATATATATGACTGTTGATGATGTTAAATGTCGAGTAATATGTATGTATGTATGTATGTGATGTTGAGTCGTAATGTATGAACATGCATTCATTCATGAGTCAAGTCCAGTGACAATGAAAGTGACGATGGGATCCCTCGGATAAAAGAACTCCGATATCCAAAACCCGGTACCACATGCATGTAGAGTCGTTAGGCGCATTACATAAATATGATGAGTCGAATATGACAATGTTTTGGTGTGAACTTGTGCATCAATGTGGTATTTGTATACTTGATGATGTTAATGTGAAGTGATTGGCTTATGTTTGCTTGGACAATTATTTATCGATAATAATATGTTACGTATATTATGAGGATCTTGTTGAAGTATTGATATAACTTAACTTGATGATGTAATTAATGATTGATTGTTGATGAGTATATGTATGTATGCTTGAGAATCTTGAATTGATGTATGAGGGTAAACAGACTTGTAATTGATTTTAAATCTGTATGCATGATTGTAAGATGAACCATGCTTATTATGATTATATGATGATGATGTTGTTGTTTGCCTGAACTTAGAGGCGTTTATTAATCCTTTATGCTGAACGTATAACTTACTCTCCAGTGACTTTTGTCACCTCATCCTTGTGATGTAGATGTGCAGGTTGAAGAGTAGCTCTTGCTTGTGAGTATTGATAAGGACGACATAATGCTTACTCATGTTTATTTCTTTCTCGAGGAGTCTAGATTTAGGAGCTCTGATCTAGGACTTGGGGATGTTTCTTTTATTTTGAGTTTAATGCTATGAGACCTTTTGATCAGACTGATGTTGTCATATTTATGTTGAGATATTATGTTATGATCCGAGACATGACATTTGAGATATGATTTTATTTCCGTTGTGCTATGAATATATTCGATGAAATTTTTATATTGGATATTTATGAGATGTATGTTGAGTAATAACACCTTGATGTATGATAATGTATGATTTATCGTTTTATAAATGTTCTCGGGGATCAGGGTGTTATAACGATCATAGATCCAAAATCTGTAAAGAAGTCAACTGGATTCTCTATCAAGAAAAGTTGCAGACCCTATATTCCAAACTTTCCGTCAATCATCAGAAACTTGAGAACAGAGGAACTTTCAGACCTAGCATTACAAGCTAAGAGGGACCTCAGAAAAATGATCAACTTAGATGATATTCCTGATGCACCTGAAGTTGTGGATGGAAAGAAGTCTAAGAGAAAAGCTTCTAATATAGTCACAATATCACCTGTCAAGAAGAAGAAAAAGGTAGTGTTTCAAAAGAAGGAAGAAACATCTACTGCTACTGAGGGGAAGAGGAAGGATGCTAAGACAGTCTCTCAAGCATCAAAGAAGGCCAAACTATCCAAGGAAGACTCAGAAGCTGAGTCATCAGTCTACAAGATCAAGACTTCAGACCAAGAGAAGAAAGCTTATGAAGAAAGGAGACTTGTGCTAACAGAAGAGGCAAACAATCAAGCTTCAGAAGCTGCCAATCAAGAATCTCCATCCACAAGCAAGGTAAAAATCACTCAATACAATATTGATCCTGCACTTAACTCAGATCCTTTTGATACTTCTTCAATAAAACCCTCAGATATCCTTATCACATGCTCACCTAAATCTACCAATCAGGAAACTGACTCAGATGTCTTATACGATTTGATCAGACATACTGATGGAAATCTGTTTAACTCATATAAACCTCCATCATCTCAAATGAAACAGAAAGTCATACACCCTGAAGCGACAATTCAAACATACCCACCATTTAAACCAGACTTCATTTTGACTTATCTTAATCCCTGGGTAGCCTATGCAGTAAGCGTCCACAACTCTGTTGAAGATGCTCGTGCTATCTCTAGAAACCCCAACTTTATAGTTATTGACACCATTGAACTCAACAACAACATCCGCTTTCTCAAGCTGAGACAGATGCTCTTCCAAAGCATCTGAAGGTGATCAATATCTAAGGCCAACCATTGTGCATAACAATATTCAACCAATCCTGGAAAGAATGAGTATTCCTTACCAATATTTCCTCTCCACCACACCTTAAGACCTTGAAGAAGTATTCAATCGAATTTGTGCAAGGGCATGGAAGATATTCTCCATGAGCCATACTCATGTGTTTTATGGAATGATCAACTATCAATGGTATAGTTTGGGTGACTATATATTTGCAATAATGAATCATCTGATCCATCGATTAGACTGCCATCTGGCAAGGAATCAGTGGAAATGGCTGAAAGCTGTAAGCAAGGCAATGGAACCTGTGTATCTCAGAAGATACGCACTAGTTGCATCTGAAGAAGAGTCTGTAGAGATGACAGAAGAAACAACTTTAGTTACACCAAAAGGAGAGCCAGCAGAAGTATCTAATAAACTTGCTATTGTCATACTACAACCTCAGCAAACTGAAGATGAAACTCAAGTTGTAAGTGATGGAAGACTTGTGACTGGTGAAGAAAGACTAGCAAGACAGGAAGAAAGGGAATGGCAGATGAGCAAGGATATAACATTACTGAAGGAATCACAGGAAAAAATGGACGCAAAGATGGAGACTCTGACTCAAGCTCAGATAAAGATGGAAGCAACCTCAGAAGAGACTAGTGATAATGTCAAGAAACTGATAGAAATGCTGGCTGCCAAAGGATTTTGATTGGAGTGTTATAATTTCATGTTTTGTAATCTTTTTTAAAATAGTTTGGGTTGTACTGATTACTCCGCACTTTTATGATAACTTATTGTATATTTACTTTGTTTAATGCATGTTTTTCTCCGTCTATATATGCTTAATCTACTATAACTGCTTAACCTGCATATTTTTGTTGATGACAAAAGGGCTAGAAGAATAGGTTTGAACAACTGAGCCCTATGCATGTTTAGTCATAGTTTATTTTGTTTATGCATGTTTAGTCTTAGTTTAATTTGTTTATGCATGTTTTGTCTTAGTTTATTTTGTTTGTTATTAAAATTGAAAAATGAAAAAAATATTGAGCTTAAACATTTATCTTATTAGAACTGATGGGATATCAGACTGGTCTTAATCGAAGCTTGCAAACCTCTATGTGATCAAAGTCTGATATCTTGATGGATATCCAGATTGGACGTAATCGAAGCTTACAAACCTCTGTGTGATCAATCTGATATCCTGTTGATGTTCTGATATGCTTTATTGATTATTTTGTTCTAATGCGCTCAAGAGTGACTAAGAATGAATTTAATTAATTACCTGGGAATATGACTTAGGGGGAACTTGCAAACCTCACCTTAATGGACCTATCACAGACTTAGGGATAACTTGCAAACCTCAGCCTAAGACTGTCAGACTCAGGGGGAGCTTGCAAACCTCATACCCTGAAGTCTAACTGTTAATTAAATTAACAACAATTGTTCAAAATACTTGTGTTTGTCATCATCAAAAAGGGGGAGATTGTTGGAACAAGAAGTGTCTTGGACAATTCCTCTAAGGTTTTGATGATAACAAAGTATTTAAGAACAATTAGAATACTAACATATGTTCAATGTGCAGAATCATAGAAAGATCTATCTATCAAGGAAGAAAATATAAAGAGCATCAGAAGGAATAAGATAAACTAAGAAGACTATGGAAGAAGACCAAAGGAAGGTCAACCAGAAGTCAACGTTCTTAGAAGAAGAGCACCACACAGATTCTGGAGATGGAACTTAACAGATTATGTGATGGTCATCAGACTCAAAAGCAGACATTGTAGACTTGGATCACCCTCAGACTTGAGTAAGTTATGAGGGACCCATAATCCACGTAGGCTCTGCCCAACTCTATGAACTGTCACTATCCAGGTTCTGATAGGTGCAGTTTTATTGTCGTCTTCTGTCAATGTGCACAATCAGACAAAGGACATCAAGAACAAAGCAAGCAACAGATGATTCCTCTTTCAGCAAAGGAGAATTCAAATTTCATTTCAACGAGATTATCCATATCAGGCAAAGGACCAACGTTCTTGATCAAAGCTTCTCAACGACTCTAGTTGCGTTGGCACTCTTCTCCAACGTCTCTCAAATCCATGTCTATAAAAGGAGATGAAGACCACAGAGAAGATTAACAAGACTCTGCTACTTCAAAGTGCCTATACTCTGTCAAATTCAATAGCGCAAAGCACTTAGGATTTTTGCTTTCAAGTTTATAACTTAGAAATCCTAGAGTTGTAGAGAGTCTGTTCATTTGTTCATATACACCAAACATTGTTAAATCAGGTGTTGAACAAATTAGAAGTCTTTAGTTGCAAAGCTAAAGCGTATAAGTCTCTTGGTGAAACCTTGAGCAACTAGAAGTCTTTAGGAGAGTCCTAGAGCAGGAAGTCTTAAGTTGTGTGCTTAAGCAAAGAAGTCTTAGGCGAGTGTGCTTAAGCAAGGAAGTCTTTGGAAGAGTCCTAGAGTAGGAGGTCTTGAGCATAGGGAAAGTCTCTTGGAGTTGTCCTTGAGCAATTTGTAATCCTGTGTGATTATAGTGAAATCCCTTGGAAGTGCAAGGGGGACTGGACTACTCTTAGATTGTAGGAGGAACCAGTATGAAATTGTTTTGTGTCTGCTCTCTCTCTCTCTCTCTCTCTCTCTCTCTCTCTCTCTCTCTCTCTCTCTCGCTCTCTTTGTGTGTGTGTGTGTGTGTGTCTTTATCTTTGTGTTCTGTACTACATCCGCTGCATTCAGACTCTGTATCAGAATGTGTATACCACAGATTCTGAACAACTTTTGAACACCAAGAAAAAGAAACCAGAAAAATTCAACACAATTTAACCCCCCCTTCTTGTGTTTTTCTCACCTTCATAATGCTCCTCATAGGAGTTTCGCTAAACAAAATTGTTGTTGCTTATTTATTGGGAGTCTCTGCTTACTATTTACTCTCTTCAATTATTATTATATGTAAATATTCATTTTTTCAGATTCATTGAATAACTTATGTATTTTGATTATACTTATAAACCACATACATCAATTATTTAATGAACTAAAATAAATATTTGCTTATGATAATGAGTGGAGGGAGTACTTTGGTGTAATTTATTTCTTTGGGTCTAAGCGCCATTTATTTGCACAAAGGAAGACAAAACAAAGAAACAAAACGTTTGAATAAATTGTTTAATGTTTTGTTTATTTAAAATAAATTAGATAAAAAAGAATTTTTATTAATTAAACTAGATGTCTTTTTTACGATCATTCCAAATAGAATTCGAACTTCGTTCCATAATATTATAATGTCAAGTTCTTATCATTAAACTGACACCTTACTGGCCAATATATCGTCATTTGATTTCAACATAAAAGTAAATATATTTTACATCCAACCGATTGGTGTAATTAATTTAAATATTTTGTGAAGTCTTTACTACATACTAAGCTATTGTTAGCCACTATGGTGGGAATAGGTCAATCCAACCAATAGAGATCTACAATTTAGTCTACGACAGTAGCCTGCTTTATAAAATAGAGAATACAAAGACTTTTTAAGAAGTTTATTAAGCAAAAATAATGGCATGCAACAAGTCATAAAAAAATTAGCCTCACCTAGCCGACTACTTAAATATGAATAATTAAGTGTTATAGTATAATGACAGGTCACTGAAAATATTTATAATGACAGGTCTAACTCCAACTATGACTTGTCTTCCAACAAATGGCATATCGTGTGAGAATGACGTCTTTATATGAGAATGAAATGAATTAATGAATCTCGATCTTAAGATCAAAATAATCGGTCTAGATTAAAAATCTTATTTTAAATAACACATGTGTCTTTCCACACTCAATCCAATATGTGAACTATTTAACTTCTCATCTTCTCCAATCCATTATCATCAACATCATTGTCTCAAAGAGGCTCCACCTAATTGATCTACCATTGAATGATTGGAATCCTAATTACTATTCGAATCTCTTATGGTGAGTAATACAGAGTTTGATTTCTACTCTCATGAAAGTAGACAATTTTACCAATTAATAGATCTACCACAGAATCATTGGATTTCTTATGATTGAAACTCAATCTCTCTGAACCAACAAAATTTGCAATAGAATAAATTTATATTTTATTGATAAATCAAAACCATTGAGATATCTTGAGTTTCATATGGATGGATGCAACAACATGTAGAACGTTAATTTTAGGGTTACCAGGAGAGGAACTGATTTTATTCATGAGTTTGTTAACCTATGCAATTAACTATTCTTCACCATGTTGGAAATTCGCATATATGACAAATGACGAGTATGAGCTTGGTCAGAATTTACGGGTCCTTTAGGACCTCACCATTTAAATTGGCAAGGTTGAGTACCTTCATTATATATATAAAAAAAGGGCAGCTAGTCTAGTGGTTGAAGTGTCGTGTTTCTTAGTTTATGTTATATTCGATCTCGATCCCCACCGATCTCTTAGATAAATTTTTTTACATTACATGCACATTTATTAATGCCTTTTGAACCGGGCGATTTTCACTGATTTTATCCGGTTTTCACACAACTCTAAGCAGTTTAATGCCAAGTTAATTGCATAAACGGTCCAATAACATGACCGGTCGGTCTGGGTTTTAAAACTATAGTTGACACCACTACCCCATTTCATATCCATTAATAGAAAACAAAAGGGATATTGAATAAAGCTATCAAATTTAATAATTGGATTTTTTTTCAAATAGTGTAATGCATAAGTGTAGGGGAGGGGATAATTGCATATTTGAATCCGTACACCAACCTATCAAATGTTTCTGCAACCTTTTAGCATTTGGGATATACTTACAAGACACGTAATTGTGTTTTTCTACTAATGGTTATGAAATGGTGTGGTGGTGTCGCCATGCACCACAAGCTTAGGCAAGAGTTATAAACCATTGTCAATATATAATACACAACGATTATCTTAGGACATAATTGAGAATGGTTTTATAGTTTCTTAGGCAATGGTTATAAATTGTTGTGTTGTGAATTTGAACAAACTCTCACAAATACTATGATGCGTGGGGCAAAGCAACAACCAAAGTAAAGTGACTAAACAAATCATTGACAATAAAATAAGATAAAAAGAGAAGAAAAACACAACGATATTTTTTTACTCAGTTCGGTCCAAATTTGACCTACATCTGGGGAAGAGAGAGACTCTCTAATCCACTATCAAAGAGTTCTTACAAAGAGATACAATAGTTACAAGAAATTAATCTTCAACAATAAACTATAATTTCTACCATTTGCCCACTCTCTTCCCTTGATCAAGATACTCAATAATTTCACTCACCAATCTGTTCAAATTACTTCCCACCCTAGAGTACAACCACAAGTACTCAACTCTTAACCCAACCCTATGAATTGCCCCTTTTGATACTGGCTCAATGTCCTAGATGACCCAAAAATTCTTACGGGCTCAATCTTGTCATTTGGTTTGGAGAGGTCCTATAAAGATGACGCAGTCGGAAGCGTAGGCTAGCAAGCGCTAAACCTAGATTGAAAAGAAACAAGTTTGCAAGCGACAAACTTGTGAAAATAGGGTTCCAGGAATCCACCAGAAATTGAGAAAAACTCTCTAAAATATTATTGATTGAATAAAAGTTTGTCTCTTAGGCTACAACTGTTAAGCTTAAATAGTGAAATAACAAACCCCTAATGGGCCGAAAAATAACAAACTGAAATAAAACAAAAATAACAAACTAAAATAAAACAAAAAATAACAAACTGAAATATTAAAAAAAAAATACTATGAAAACCCTCCTACATCGTACTCCTCCACTTCTGAAGAACTCGACCCCGAGTTCTTATTCTAATAAAGAATTTTCCATGCATGTTGACTGCTCCAATGAACAAGAGACCACCCTCCTAGATCCCATTGAGTGAAATACAAAGATGGTTTGGTTTGAAAAACATAGATTGTCGATGACGGTTGTTTGACGGTGTTATCTACAACTGCTACTTGGTACCCTTGCAAATCTACAATGCAAACTTGCTGCTTACCATCTTCCCACATACAAAGCTTTTTTCTTTCATTAAGGAGATCATCGACCTTCCCACCATATATTTCAAAGAAACTCACAAACAATTGAAATCCTTGGTTCCGGTAAGTATGATGCATCAATCTTAGGATGTCCCTTGATGCCTTAAGTGGCAGTGGCTTCATTGTAAATGTTTTTCCACTTCCTGTTTGCCCGTATGCAAAACAAGCTGCCTTAGTGCGTTCAAAGATGATTGGAACTATAGGTTCCACTGTGTCACGATAGACCTCATCATTCGTAACCTCTTCATTCAAGACAACCAAAAACAAATTTATGCTTCTCTGCTGTTTGTTCCTTTTCGACAGGTTCATCCTCCTTGATTTCTTTTCTTTGGTACTAAAAGGACCGGAACGGCACAAGGACTCATGCTTTCACGGATGAAACCTTTCCTTAGTAAATCCTCAATTTGTTCCCTTAAAATCTCGTTCTCTTTAGGACTCATGCGATAATGAGGAAGGTTTGGGAGGCTAGAACCCATAATCAAGTCGATCTGATGTTGAATATCTCTCATGGGAGGTAAGTCATTTGGAAGCTCTTCTGCAATCAGCTCACTGAAATCTTTTAGAATTTCTAAGACTTCACCTGGTATCGGAATCTCTTCCTTCACAGCACTCATCAGCCCCTTTATCACCACTGGACAAAAACACTCAGTCTCTTTAACAGCATCATCAAGTTCCTTTTCATTCTGAGTCATCACTAGGAAACTCGATTTCTTTTCCTTCGGGTTCTTATCAAATTGTAAAACAGGTGCCATAGCAATCTGATGGGTGCCCAATTAAATAAAATCACATTATCCCGTCCCCAATAAGTAATGTCATTATCAAACTGCCAAGGTCTACCAAGTAAAATATGACAAACATCCATATCAAGAACATCACAAAGTACCTCTTCTCTATAATGTTTGCCGATGGATATGGGAACTTTGCATGACAGCGTTACTCGCACCTGAGATCCCTTACTGACCTAGCCAAGAGAGTATGGTTTCTCATGAGGCTCCGTGGGCAACTTGAAATGCTCCACCAATTTTCTCGACACCAAGTTCTCTGTGCCCCCATTATCTACTATTAGGTCACATACTTTGTTATTGACAGAACAACGAGTTTTAAACAAATTCTGTGTTGACCTTCCTCTTTGGATGCTAGTAACATCCGTTGAAGCACAAAATTCACCCTCTCATCAGAATCTTCTTCAGCAAATTCAGCTCCGGCGTATTCATCTTCGTCGGCAGGCTGCTCATCATCACTACCTCTTTCCTCTACTACTCCAGCAACTCTCCTTGTTGGGCAAACATTAGACCTGTGACCCTTCCCACCGCAACGGTAACAAGTATCACCGGCAGGCTTCGCATATGGATTGTTCTGTTTTTGGGTGGGGGTCTTGCCTTGTGGTGCGCTGCTAGAACTGCTTGCTTTGCTACTTAGGTTTGAATCTCGGGTTGTTGCACTTTTTTCTTTGTCATCAGCATTGTTCTGTGGAGAATATCTTCTGAAATTTGAGAAATTCCTGGGAGATTTCTCTATCAATTCCACTTTCAAAGCTAGGTTGGATGCTTCAGCAACTGTCCAAACAGTCTGCAATCCCATCTTCTCTTGTAACGAACCTTTCAAACCACTAATATAACGAGCCACTTTCTGATTCTCAGACTCGCCCAATTCATTACGTTCAGAGAAACACAAGAATTCAGCCGTGTACTCTGTCACTGTTTGCTTGCCCTGAACGCATTCAATATACATCTTATACAAAATTTGTTCGTAATCTTCAGGCAAAAACCTTTCAAGCATCAGCTGCTTCATCTTCCTCCAAGTTTGTATAGGGCGTTTTCTCTGTCTCTGCCTTTGAACGACGAGCCTATCCCACCAAACAGTCGCGGTACTCTTCAGCCTGATCGCAACCATCTTAACCTGCTTGTTTTCTGGGACGTCCATGACGTCGAAAAACCTGTCAACATCGATCTGCCAAACCAGAAATTCTTCTACTCCCATTGTTCCGTGAAATAAAGGAATATCAGCCTTCACGCGGTAATCATGGTGATTCCCACGTTCACTCCCATCTTCAGTCACGACTTCATCATCCTCGGAACTCGAGTCATCAGAAGTAGGGTTGCGGTTGTTACGAACCCTAACAACCGGAATTGGTTCTTCATCGTTTCGGCGGTTGTTGCGGTGGTTGTTATTGTTTCGGTTGTTGTTGTTGTTTCTGTTGTCGTTGTTGTTTCTGTTGTCGTTGTTGTTATCGTTTCTGTTGTTGTTGTTGGTGATGTGGTCGACTCTAGTTGTTAAAACTGCCATCGAATCTGTTAACGCCCTGACCGTCGCGGCCAAAGCGTCAAAGTCCGCCTTCGTAACAGCTTGATCTCCCATGGTCGAATCACGTTCACGAAAGAACAGGGAAAACCTGCTCTGATGCCAAATGACGCAGTCGGAAATGTAGGCTAGCAAGCGCTAAACCTAGATTGAAAAGAAACAAGTTTGCAAGCGACAAACTTGTGAAAATAGGGTTCCAGAATCCACCAGAAATTGAGAAAAACTCTCTAAAATATTATTGATTGAATAAAAGTTTGTCTCTTAGGCTACAACTGTTAAGCTTAAATAGGGAAATAACAAACCCCTAATGGGCCGAAAAATAACAAACCGAAATAAAACAAAAATAACAAACTAAAATAAAACAAAAAAATAACAAACTTAAATATTAAAAAAAAATACTATAAAAACCCTCCTACATCAAAAGACCTTAAACATAGGACGTTACTTGTTACCATTTTTCTAAATATTAGGGTTTATGATATTATTTTTTCAAAAGGAGGTTGTTTAAAAAAAAATGCTCATAAATCATGTTCACACGGAATCCAGGTGATTTAAAATCCTGAACCACGAAAGAGAATCTTGATTCCCATCCATTCAGATATATAGACCACGAAAACAATAATAGTTGTCATCATTACTGTTTTGTTGGTGTTTATATTATAGTTGCAAAAGGTATAAGTACGTTTGAAGACAGAACAATCACTATACACATCATTGCCGATCAGGTTCTTTCCACCATTAATTCCATTAGCATTATCCCTTATAAATAAATGCACGTTACTAGATATGGTATTTCTAAGCTTGTTTATAAAGCATTAACGATCAAGTTTTTTTTTTTTTCATTCACACTACATGGAGAATTGGATGCATAAATAATTAGCGGCGTAGTTTGGTACTCGCTCACAGGTTAATCTGTAGTATTTGGTTATGTGATAAGTAAAATTCAATAATACAAAATGTTCTATAAGTTAATTAAGATTCTAAAAGGTTGCAAGGATATTCAACAAATTAGAGCTTGGATTCGAATCTACAATACCTCTATCTTATGAACAACAAAAATTCATTAAATATTTTTAAATTTATTGCCAAATATTGAATTTGGGTATTAACTAAGTATGTAAATGCCAAAACTAATCTTAAATTTTTTAACTATTCTATGGCAGTCAAAGGGTGAAAGTGTGGTAGCACAAAATGTAAGAATAAATAAAGAGGAAATTTATAAGAAGATCAGGCAAAGGGACATTCCATCATTCCTACCAAAAAAAAGTACTTTATTAAACAATTAAAGTCGATATTAAAGGCTTAAAGCAACCCATGCATGCCCACCAACTCAGCTGCAATGATGGCACACTGAGAGTGGAAATGGAGTCTTTTAAGGGTAAAAAGCTTATAAAAACAATTATGACGACGAATTTAATCTTAGTTTGTCATATTGATGCATGATATAATATATTGAAGAGAACTGTAAGTAATTTATTTATATTATTGCAATGACAAAATTTATGTATATTTTTTGAAGTATTTTTTTATTTGTTCTTAAAATATTCATAATTAACTACTATAATTTCTTTATTAAATCCATAATTTAAAAAAAAAAGATCGAAATACATATAAGTTTTGTCTTTGTTGCAATTGCAGTTGTAATCATTCATGGTTCTAAATTAGAGGTTTAATCACTCTTGTAAATATACTGTGAGTATCGATATTGTGGCAAAATGTATTCCATGCAACAACAAATGTATTCCTTGCAATTTATTTAAAAATATGGTTGTAAGGATAGAAATGGCCTAATTGTCACATACTTTTTCTTTTTTTGTAAGAAATTGTCACATACCTTTTTAAAACCTTAATAATAATACGATAACATATTTGAATCAAGTATCTTAAGAGGTGGGTTTTTTTTGTAGGTAGGCGAAGTGACAAACACCTATTTGAAATTCACATACACAATTGCGAGGTTTTAGATTTAAACTTGGGTGAAGTTGTCCAATTTAACGATATCGACATTACCAATTGAGTTAGTTAGGCCTTACAGACAATGACAATTTTTATTTACTTGTGAGAAAAAAAATGGATGTTAATACTCATAATGCAAAGTTCATCCAAAATTCAATATGAAGAAAATGATATGGCTTTAAAATTTAAATGATTGATTTCTAAAAAAAATGAGAAATATTATTAATTAACAGTGGCATCGATGGTCATACATATGAAATTTGAATTCAATCCGTTGAAGTTACATATTGAAGTTCTTACCATTAACTTCAAATGATTGGTTGTTGGGTACTCTATCCAATTAAACTCTAGGGTACGGAAGTTGTCACCATCTTAAAATTTCCTTGCAAATGTGAAGGGTGTATAGGATGACATATACATGTATATTCTCAATTGATCATCCCCTTTAAAAATGTGCATTTTAAAGATGACGATAGTTGCAAAAAGTGTGAAAGTAGAATCTAGTCCTATCTCTTGAGACAAGTGATGGTTTTTGCACTATAAAGAGAATCCATGTTGAAAGAGAACTTGAAAAGGAGAGCCATGAGGAAAGAAAGAAAGGAAAGAGAGAGGGGAAGGGTTAGTATGTGTCAGCTTCATAGGGCACGCGTTTATTCAAAGTAACTTGTTTGTTTCTTGCAATAGACATTAGCAAAAAAAAATTAGTGATGGTGAACATTGGCCTCATTCCCTTTGGCTTTTCCCCATGTTAATTCAAAGCTTATTCTTTTCTTTCTTTTCTATCACATGTCACTCATCTAAATTATTTTACATAGTATCAATGTAGTGCATCTTCACAAGTGTTAAGTTGGCAAAATTGAAGAAATTACGGTAGCAGCATAATTTTGTTACGGTAATAACTTACAATAATTTTATAAATTTCACTGTCAATTCAAACGTTAAGTAACTCATGATAGAAGTTGTAGCTAGGTTAGAGCTCCACTAGGGTAAAGTAAACATAATTTATTCATAGTCATTCATTGAGTTTGAAGGTTTCTCCTAAGTTAAGGTGAGGTACCATCTCCTCCGCATAAATTATTTTACACATCTATGAGCCGAAATATATTCAAAATCTTTCTTTAATTATGTCTACCTCGATGAGAAATTTCTTTGAATTTATTCAAAAAAAATGCATGAAAATATGAAAGGTATTAAGTTTGGTAAGTAGTTGAGCTAAAGTTCTTAATGAACTTAAGATCTAATCGATCAATCGGAGCCTGATCTAACTGAAACAATCATTGACCAGAATTTACTTATCTTTTGATCAAACTCAAAATTAATAAGGTTCATTTTCTTAAAAATCAAAGAGATTTTTGTTTTAGGCAGGAATCAGTTAGTCATCAGAAAAGTTTGTTGCCACAACATTAAAGCAGTAAAGATACGAAAAGCTTTTTCCAGATTTGATCCTTAATCCAATGATTTAAATATATGCATTCATATTTTATTGCTGAATAAAGCAGGGTTAAAAAAGGTGTAAAAGGGATAATTGAATTTAAGCTTCTTTTTACTATAATAATGGTGTGTACACTATCAACTTGTTTTTAATTTAATTAGTATGTGACTATGAAACCTCAAGTGTAATTTGTAAAGTTCATAAATTATATGTAAATTTTATTGTAATTATCAATAAAATTGATCAAAAAATTTAATTATAAAAAGAAAATGTTAGAACAGCAATCAGTAACAGAAGATTAAGGTAAAGTAAAAGAAAATAAAAGACAATGGACATGATTGATCTTTGTAAATGCAATTCGGCCAATAATGTCTACCTCTGCGAGACTACGACTATAGAGTAGCTATAGTTATGTTTGTATTTATGTGATAATTAAGGTTTTTGTGTTACAAACAATATATAATACTACTTCTACGATTTAAATTACAACAATACCCCTTGTCGAATATATATGAGTCATACTCAACATAAAATATGTTTGTGGCTGATATGTAAGCTTGCCTTGAAGTTATTATATTGTTTGTAAATAAGTAAAAAAGTTGAACCCACTTGAGTTGATATTGTGGTGTTGGTTTAAAATCTTAGAGTGCATTCTTCTCAAGGTCTCATATTCGATTCTATTCGATATCAAAATTTCGATAGACCAGTTTAGCTTCTTAAAAAAAAGTAAAAATGTTGTTTGTCGACCAAATCCATAAGGCTATGTCTACAATATACTTTATTGTGGGGCATTATTATTAGCTTAATTAAAATAATAGTAACAAAACTCCGAGGCCAATGAGCTGTTATTTTCAATCTTGGCAGTTTCCTCTCCAGGAGAGAAGGAATTGTATGCCTTAATTTGTCAGAGCCTAGTGGCTATGCATCATACATTGTGAAAACCAATTGCATATTATTAAAACTTGAGTTTCCTTTTATACCTTACTATTTTAGCCTTAGGAGGAAAGAGGGAAAGTATATCTACAAAAATTAAAAAGGTTTATACAATTGTGTCCTTTTTGAGCTCAATTCATTAATGGTATACGACTAGGGTTTAGTGTAGGTGGTTGCTGCGTAGTGTAGTAAGTTTTGTAAATTCCAGAATACAAAGTTCAATTTTTACTCATCAAATAATATTCATAATGGCATAGTTGGCTAACACCATATATTCAAAGACTTATATAAATTATTTTGGTGTAAAAGATTAGAATACTCATTATACTCTGCATATATAAAAAAATGCTTATAAAAAAAAAATAAACTCAATAAATTCACTTTAATTTTTTTATGGGAAAATAAATCACTTTTTTCCTATAGATTAATTCTATGAGAGATAACCATGCTCCAAGCACGGTCGGACAATATATATCGTGGCAACCATTCGAACATTAGTTCATCACATTGTGGGGGAGTAACTTTTTCAGCTAAATTCATTTCAGGTTGATTAAAATGTGTATTTATTGAAGCATTATTTATTTGAAGCATTACTTTTTTGGTAAACTTGTTTACCTAATGCTGTGCCTAGTTTGCATGGTTGAAATAAAATGCATAAAATAAATTGCAAGCAAACAAGATAATTGAGTTAGAACTGACAAAAGGGAGGGACAAATTGAAAACTGCATCATCTCAGGATTGTTGTCAATGTCACCCCAAATTGTCCCAGATGTATGAGACAGGTTTCAACGTTTGCTTCAGTGATATGAAATAGTTTGTGAGATTCATTTGTACCATAGCTTAGATATATTCTTATTCTCCCTGTCGTATGGGTTATATATTGAATTGAATGAAAGAATTCATAGAATCTTTCAGATTTTCTTTCTCATCCTGTACAGCTTTTATCTTGTAGTGTAATCTTGTAGTATACCCCACTTTCCTTTTACAATTTTGGATTGAGATGAAAGAAAATTACTACATTAATGCTAAAGTTTGCGAGAAATATATATAATATCATAGGCTTTGGAAATTATGATTCTTATGTGTAAACCTTAAAAAAAAAAAAAAAAGAGTAAAAATAAGATTTCATAATCTTTTCAGACCGGTTTTTAAGTTTGTAGCCCGTTGAGATGCATTCGGACCATTTTAAATGCTTATAAGTAGTATACGACAAAAAAAAAGTAAGAGAGAGATAAAGATAAATATATCTAGTGTCAGATATGATGTTCAAATAACACATCTTAATATTAAAACATTTTATTTTACGAATATTAATACATATTTTGTTTATAGATTATAAAATGTATATTAGTACGTGTGTGTATTATTACTCTATTAACAAATTAATCAATGATTTGTTATAGAGTATTGATATGTACTTATATATACTATGTTAACTAAGAATATGAACTCTATTCCCCTAAAAAAAATATGGACTTCATTATTTCTCATATCTTTAGAGAAGGTAATCGTGCGCAGACAAGATTGTTTCCCTTGGGATCTAAAGTAATGGTTTTGCTTGGTGGAATTCTATTACTTCTTATGCTTTAGATTTTGTTAATCGAAATAGGTCGATGGCTTCGTTGATTATCGTTTATGTTGATGTTTTCCAAGAGTTTGAACTTCTATTTGCTCTGCAATCTCTTTTCCTTCACCAAAATTTTATCCCTTTAAGTTTTCTTGATAAGATTTTTAACGAGGCAAATGTTGTTAAAGTCCTTCGTTGTTTATGTTGGTTTTGGCCTAGTCCCCTAGTGTTTGTATCTCTTCTTTTATTTTGAATAAAAAAAATTAATCAATGATTTACTATTATGTTGTTGTTGGAATTATCCTTTTTATTAGAAAATTTTATGAAAAATTTAAAATTATTACTAATGAAAATATTATGGCTCTTGATCTGATCTTTCTTAAAATAAAATTGAAAAGGAATTTTGGCTCCAACGGCGCCCGACCATGATAATTTTGTATACACAAATAGAGACGCCATGGCTATCTGATAATTATAAGATAATGAAGAATAACTATGATAAGATGGAGTTGTGCACGGCTGAGGCGTGAGTCTAGCGCTTGCAAAGACGGTGATAGTAAGTACGACGATGAAGAGGGGGTGCAATTATGTTGTTCTGGTGGGCAGCTGGTGTACAAGGTCAAGACGGAGAGGGATTGTGGATTTGGAGTCGTAATATATCTTGAGTGCGACAATGGTCACAGAGTGAATGCAACGACTTATGGTGTTCTTGCATGCGCTGAGTGAATGAGAGGGGTAGTGATGGTGGAGAAGGAAAATAGTACTACTGTCGATATGAAGTTGAACATAAAATAAATATGAAATCAAATTGTTGCGAGGGAAACAAGACTATAAATAAATTTATTACATCGGTTTGAAAAGTAATGAATATAAAAAGTGAGCAGAAATAATAATTTAATTTAATTATTTTAAGATTGATTTCACATTTAACCTAACCGATTTAAAAATATTTTCTACATCAATTAACAAAACAAACATCCAATAATTAGAGTTCTATTTAATTTCAAAAGCAACACCATTTTTTAAAGAAAAGGTTGTCATTTAACTGTTTGATATGGCTATTTGAGGAAATTGGTATGTCATTTTCTTGTTATACTCCACATGGATGACTAGTCAACGGAGTTGATAATATTTATAATTATAGAAGGTATTATATCAATATAGGATGAAACTACCGCATGATTTAAAAAATGGGCTAATACTATGATCTTGATATTTAGGACTTAGAATATTGTGATCGGCTTTGAATACCTAATTCTGGTCCGAAGATGAGTATGAAGCCATAATATTTAGTTCTAGATGGGTGCCTAAAGTTAAATTGCTATACATAAATAGGATGATATGTCCAATTTGCCGTTACGGATCATAGCTCATTGCTCTTGGTTCACCCCATTGAGAACCGAGATCAAATAGCAGTGATAAGACAAAGCAAGACTCGACTATTTACACATAGGGAATTTCTAATGTAATTGTTGATCTTGTTTTAAGCAAATGTCTTGTCGATGTTTTAAATTCATATAATTGATTTTTACATGCTTACCCTTTTTTCCTACACATCAACCCCTTTAAACATTTATATGGTTGGAAATCGCAATGCTTAGAAAGTATGTATGAACCCAAAGTTGCCAATCTTGAGTATTTCATCATTACTTGCCCTCTTCCATTTAAGAGAACTTTCTTTTAAGGACCTCGTTCTCCTTTCTTAGCTTCATGATTTTCTGCTTAAGTGTTTCCACCTGCCAATTTGATGTCATTTCTTGTTGTTGATCAACCATCTTTGCTTTGAAAAGAAGCACTGCAGTGGACACAAAGATAATTACTACTAATTTTATATAGTGATAGGATATGAAAATATTCAAACAAAACAATAAACTGGTTTTATGCAAGTGTAATTGGTATGAATTGAGTGGAATGGGACTTCAAGCTTACATTCTTTTTCCAAAAGTTGCATTTTTCGGTTTAAGTCGTTTTTCTCTTCCTGCTCAGCCATAAGACAATCTTTCAAATCCCGAATTTCAGAACTATCTGTCAAACCATAATGAGCAAAGCAAACAAATTTTTTCAACCAATACAGATATATTATAACCTGTGTAAAGAAAAATCCATCTTCCAAACGTTAATATTAATAAAATGAATCACATTTTGATTCCACTTCAAAATGGATTTGGTCCAACCGGTTTGCTAGAATTTGCATATGATTTTTATGGGCTGCTATATCTCCATGAAGTTGGCTTATGGTTGCTTCATATGATGCTTTCTCATGCAGTGATTCCCTAACATAAGGTGGGATCAATGTGTTAATTAGGTAGTTAGAGCAAGAGCCTAAAAACCAATATATTTCTGCAAAGTAAATTTGACCCAAACCCAATATTTTGACTCAACATCTTAAGACAGTGATTTAATAAGAAATTTTACAAGCCTCCAATATCTTATGCTTAACTGACATATACTAGTACATTACATTCTCAATATGTGTCAAAGACACTCATTACTGCTCAATTACACACACTTCACCTCTATTATAAAAAAAGAAGTAGAAGGGTGTGTGAACTTTCATATAAACAGAAATGAGCTTAGTGGTTTGGGTTGGGCTGGGACACCAAAGGAGTTAAATGTAAGAGACACAGTTTGATCTTACTAACATTTTCCCCTTCCCGTAACAAACTAACCACTAACATCAATTTTGTAATGGATTAATGTATAAGCTCTTTTACTTAAATGTTTCTCAATTCATTCACAACTAACTTGAAATTTCACAATTCACATTGAATTTCCAATAGCATGACCATTGAAAGATTCAAAACATGAGTTTCAGTAACAGAAATGTTAAAACAACCATCAATACTCACTTAACTTGAGCTTCTAATCTCCCAATTTTTTCATTATATTCTTCCTCAAGCAATTTTAAAGCCCTCCTATGTCCCTGTTTCAAAAAATCATTAAAAAAAAAAAACTAAACATTTTCCAACAATTAACAATGTAAGAATTAGTAATTTTCTATCTTTCACCTTCAGTTTAGAAAACTCACCTCTTCCTTAGAAACAACTTCATTATTTGATCTTTCTAGCTCTTCCTTCAAATTCATGTATTTTGCTCGAAAATCAAGCTGCGCGCGTCAATTATGAATTGTTAAGTCAAGTTAACAAACATACCAACTAAAAATAATTCCAAAATCCTAATAAAAATAAAAGCTATGAAGACTAACGCAGACACAGACACCGGACACACGACACTGATAGTAATTAACAAAATGACATACTTATATGCAATAACATATGCAAGTGTCGTACACGGACACATGTCAGACACCGGACAAGTCTTGGATCAAGTGTCAGTGTTACAGATAATAAAAGTGATTGATTGAAGAACCTGATCAGCAACATTTTTCAATGATTCCGATACTTTCGCCACTCTTCATTT